>JBAMJR010000084.1:4160000-4200000 GCA_038501785.1 Myoxocephalus aenaeus
GATATGTTGAGACCAACTGTACGCCTCGTGTGTAGAAGTAATGGGTTCATTTTATGTGTAAGATGTCAGGTTGACTCCAATATTGCTTTACTAACTTTACAAAATCTAACAAATACATGGATATAAACGTTATTAAATCATTAAATAATTAATCTGTTGGTAAAAAAAAAGGAAATCATAAAAATTAACAGGAATTCCAATTTAAGTGCAAACCTCTTTAATGCAGTTACTTCTAACTCTGTTGTACTCTAGAGTTTCTAGTCAGAAAATACAGAAAGTTAGAGAATTTAACGATCACTCATTTGTAATCTTAATTCATATGAAAAGAATAAAATCAAATTCCTGATCAGACCATAATCATAAAGCTTATCGGCAGCTATTGAAATGTAATTTCCTGTGTGCAAGTCATTAATGTACCGCCTCCTGAAAGCATATGAGGAGTTTTATATTTCTGGAGAACCGACCTTTGAACAGGCGTGTTGTGATTACAAGGTTTTTCTTTTATTCGCTGGCAGCTGATAAACCTGAATTATAAAAGTCACTCTCACAGAAGAAAGTCTGGAGAGTGAAACGTTTCCCTGCTTTGTCAATTATTATAAAAACAAGTAAATCCTGACAACGCAGAAAGAGTAGAGGGTAAAAAATATAAACACTCTTAACTTAATTAAGAAAACTGATATTTATTTACACAAGACTTTGGCGACATAAGATATGTACAATCTGAATCAATCATTAGGACCTTCCCTTTCACTTAAAAGCAGGTTTATGACAAAAACAAAACAAATAAATAAACATGAATAGTATTTATATCAACAAACTTAAGACTTGATTGTAAATTAGCTCATTACAAATAAAAAAACAAAACAACGATGACACAATGGATCACCATTTACAACATTGTAGCTTCACAGAGACCGCGTGCGGAAAAACATGGCGTCCTTTGAATGACAAATCCATCGAGAGGAGAAGTCGCAAACGTCTCTGCAGAACTGCGCAGCTTTTTCGTCTCGGCTTTAAACCGGCCTCCGATCTTTAAAATGTCTCGATAAAAATAAATAAAAAAAAGCCACCGGTTAGAACGGAAACTGTCAGGGTGGAAAGTGTCGGCGGAGGAGACTGAAAGGGACATTCATTCGTCTGCAAAAAGCCTCTCAAGAGGTGCTTGAAGTCAAGCGGTGCTGATAACGACATCAGATGTGCCTTTAAAAAGCACTCGGCTGAGAAAAGGCTTCACAACGACACGCGCGGCACAAACTATCTTTTATTGCGGTTCAGTGCAGCAGCCGCTTCCTGATGTAGGTCTTCCCCGCGTTCGAGCGCCGGCTCGGCTGGCTGAAGGGAGAGCCGTCCGCTCCCTCCGCCTCCACCTCCACCTCCACCGTCCTCCCCGACGCCGCCTCATCTGCAACGTTTAGGAAATAATGAGGATCGTCGGGTAACTTACAATAACGGGAATGTCGAGTTCATCGTATATATTTTGTTCATTAGTTTGCCAACGGATCGTAATCGTAGATTCTGTAGACAACTGATCTGATTGTAGACCTGCGCTCCTTTACGAATATTACTAACACATGATCGGAAAACATTAAATGACAATAGTTGAAATTTGGGAGATTCAAATCCTGCCTTTAGTACGTTTGGTTAACATGTGGCTCGTTGATAATGTCTTTATTCAACGGGCAAAAAAACAAGCGTGATGAACTTTACCTTTAAAATTGGGCGTCCTCTTCCTAGAAGAGCCCGTTCTGCCCTCGAACAACAATGGAGAGTGAGTGAGGGCCATAATCCCACTCGCCGTCACCGACTTCCTCATCTTCGAGCTGGGAGGAGTCGCTGCTGTCGAAAAACGCAGAAAACACCTGTGATGAACTTACGGTTTGATTCTGTAATAGTATACAATTATTATTTACCGTTAAATTCCTCCAAAACTATTATTTTTAAAGCAAAAGACACCATTAAAATGGTGGCTCTAAAAACAACATCACAAGTTTCCATCGACGCCATTTGAAGCATCTTACCCGACTTGACTTCTCCGAGCCCAGCGGCCCAGATGACGTCGTCGTCCGCCCTCTGAGGATCAGCACGGGTGGTCTGCTGGGTCAGCTGCTCCGTCCAGTACAAGTCCTCCACCGGAGAAAGAGGGGACGCGTCTGCTCCAGATGTGGACGACCGCTTGGAAGCCAAAGAAAACCCGGCGGCTTTGTTGTTGGAGACCTCGTCCGCGTCCTCGACGTCCTGCAATCGGCTGACTCCGAGCTCGGCTTCCTCCAGCAACTCCGCCAGAAACGGCTCCCCCTTCGGGCAGCGGTCCTTGCCTCCTCCTCCTCCGCCTCCGCCCATCTGAGCCCTCTTCCGGCGAGGCCAGCTGCTGAAGTTGTCCGGGGTCGCCTTCCCGACACTCTGAGGCGACGGCGTCAGGGGGATGAGGTCCGCGGTCGCCGCCGGGGACGTGGTTCCCGCGGGGTGCCGCGTCGGGGTGTAGGACTGGCAGATGTAAGTTTGGACGCTGCCGCCTTTTCCCGGCGTGCTCTTGGCCGGGGTGACGTGAGCGCAGACGGATGGCGAGACGCGTCCGGGATCTCTGTGCTTCGAGCACAAAGCCAAGGGGCTCTCCAGCTGAGACGGTTTCACACCAACTAGAGGGCTCCGAGCTCCATCTGAGGCCAAATCGCCTGCGCTCATGGAATCCGTGCGTTTGATTTTGAGCTTGGGAAGCCCCGACGTTTGCATCTCCAACTCAACTTGGTAAGTCAGAGGATTCGGAGTGGGCGTGCCCTTTTGTCGACTGGCTCTCGCTGGGCCTCTGGGTGTTGAGAAGCGAGGGGATTCATTTCCGTACCCCAAACGAGCCGCCGCCTCCCTCTGCTGGCGGTCGGGGGTCTGCCGGAAGCCGTAGCTCCGGCCCGGCGGGCCTTGGGGCGCCGCGAGTGATTTAGGAGACGCTGGATCTGGCAACAAATCGTCACTGGACTTTGAGGGCTTCCGCGAAAAGCTAATGTTCATCTTGATACCGCCGCTGAACTGGGTCTTTACCACCGCGGCGTCCACGATGTCCATGCTCTCATCGTCTGTGGATGCGGAGTGAAAACGCGAAGAGTCCAATTTATGCGAGTCGGCGTGGGAACTGGAGTCCGTTTCGGAGGTTTGGGAAGGTCCGGCTCGCGCCGCCTCGCTCGTATCCGACTGCGCGTTCTTTCCCACGAGGTCACGGTTCTGATCAGATTCTGTGTTCGGTTCGGAGGGAACGTTCTCACTAGACTGGGATCTTAAGTCCCGCGTGGCGGTTTCAGCACCTTGAGCGGACCGTGTTCTCGTCAGGGACTTTGCTGGAGAGTCTGATCTTTCTGAAATAGTGTTACATCCCGCTGGCTCACACGGGGATGCCAGGTTTGAACTTTTGCCCGGAGTTCGTCCGGAGCGAGTCACCATTTTGTGAGCGGGACTCGGGGTCTTGGATTGAGTTCGTGGACTAGTGTTAGGCGAGAGGCGGCGGGCTGGAGGCGGAGTGCATTCTGGGGGAGGGCTTTCCAGTCGGCTGACCGCGTCCTCTTTTTCAGGAGTTTTCATCCTGTTGCGAATTTTTTCAGATGACCTCTGATTCTTTTCGTGTGACAAAATGATATTTTCAGAAACCCTTACCAGGCTCACTTGACAAGACTTATCCGGGGTTTTGAAAATGTCTCTCTTCGTGTTCGTGCCTCTGACAGGAGTGCTGAGCTGGTTGGGTGTTTTCAACAGTCCGGGCGACGTGCGGGACGGAGTACGCGGAGACTCTGGCACTTTGAAAGGAACGCGGCTCTCCGCCACTCTGCACTTTTGAGGGGATGGAGACCACGTGACGCTCTTCTTTGGAGTCCTCGAAATTGGACTACTGAGAAGATGTAATCCAGAAAGGTAGTCAACCTTGACCGGAGTCCTGAGGATACCCTTCAGCGGACTCCTGAAAGGACTCTCCTTGGTGGGCGTCTCTAACGCGAGACTCTGTCTGGCTGGAGATCTGAAAGGACTGCCTCTCAGAGCCATGCCAAGTTCACGAGAGCCGCCCGCTACCGGGCTCTGTGCATCGGGGAAAACACGCATCCTTGATGGCGGTGGGGTTTTAGGGGAACTCTGGGTTCGAGGGGTCTTGGGTGTCGTGATCCCATGCATGGATCTCCCACGATTGCCGGGTGACCTTGTTGGAGTTTTATTTGGACTCTGAAACAAACAGAAAAAAAAAAATGTGTCATTAAACCTTTAATAACTTGATTTGTTTGGGCCACTTGGGGGGCAGCGTAAACTAGCGGCTCATTATAATAACCCAACAGAAATAGAACGGACGCCTTTACATATTAAATTGTACAAGAAGTGCAATATAACATTTACATGGAAACATATTTTCAAGACACATGCAGAAGAGCAATATGAAAATGAAAAGATGCTTTAGCCATTTTGAGAAAAGACATCAGTGTGCCCTTTATTCTAATTTGTCCGGAAATTGTTTTAAAACAACATATTTCCTGTGGTAGCACTTATTTACAGACGTAAAGAATCTTTAGGTCGTTGATACCAGAACAATAAGTCTTAAAATTATACAGATACCAATTGCGTGCTTATTTCTGAAGTTTTGATACTGGGTTATATCAGTCAATACCTTAAAGACATTGAGCACCTATACAAAATAAAAATAAAAATAAAAAAGAACTTACCTCAAAGACGCTGGAGTCTGTGGACCGCCGCGACCTGGTGAGCCTGGTTGCAGCGGACTGGGGGGAATCAGCGGCCCCAAAGAGAAGACGCATGGGAGATCGGACCGCCTTCACGTTAACGCCACTGACTTTGCCGTCGCTGAGAGAAAGCTGGGATGCAGAGAGCGCCCGGTCCAGGTTGCGGGAGCGAGGTTGAGAACTTGAGTAGAAGCCGTTCGAGTGTCTTCGAGCGAACGCCTTTATCCTCGGGCTCCTTCTCAGGTCTGGAAGCACAGAAAGTGCTTGTGTTAGTAAGTTATGGGTTGCGTTTCAAGGAAACAAAAGAGGATTACGATAATAAGTAAAGTGAGCCTCTTTCAAGGGAAATTAGATTCAGTTTATGTTCATTTAAATAGTAAAATAAATATACATTAATAACAAAAAGCCCCAAGACTTCTGTTGTGTTTAAATCCCAGATTATTTTCTTAATTTCAAAAAAGCACTACACATGCTTTTGTTGTGTTCTTAAACACAAGACAAATCCAGACTATACATTCATGTACATTTATTGTGTGTGGTTAAACATAACAAAAGACTGTGATATAAGTAAAATACCGTCTGCAGGTTTTACTGGAGACTCTTCCACAATGCACTCCTCAGTTGGGACAGAGCTCCTGGAAAGGAAAACACAACAGTGAACATCTTCAGATCCTTTGTGGGTCATAAAATACATATAATTACTTTGGAAGTTTGAGAAAGCCTCAATGAATCTCAAGGCAACGTGCTGAGAAATATACACACCGCCCCATTCTCTGTCTGTAGAGGAGGCGACTGGACACTTGCTTGTGGTGGGGCGTTTCACACACTTTCTTTGTTAGAAGTTTGTGCCGCTCTGAAAAGCAAGAATTTAATAACAATTAAGTGAATGTTTGTCGGTTACAAACTTAAAAAAAAAAAAAAAAATACACTGAACTTCTGTCTTACGATCAGTCAATAACAAAGTTAAATGGCTAAATACTGAAAATAAAAAGGTTCTCCGCACCTGCAGATAAAAAGGTCAGTTTTCATTCAAACCAATTAATCTGCAATAATTAATCTTCTACCTTCAGATTCAAGAGATCGTTTGCGTTTCAAGCCTTCCACTGCGGACACCGACTGGCTCCTTGGCATCTTGGCTTTCTTTGAAGGGGAAACCATCTCTTCGTTGAACAGGTTTCTTCTCACCTTGGTCACCTCTGTGGACAATCAGAACATGGTCTGGATTTAGGACTCATCTCAACATGGCTCACTACTAAATGTCAAAGGAGATACTGCTCCCAAAATCTGCCTTTAGACTATAAAACAATGTGTCAGCTTGAAAAGAGGACGCAAAGAGTTTCCAGTTTTCTTATTAAAAAAAAAGACAAGATTTAGGGTTGAGTGGGCAAGTGGCGCTGGCTGTGTTTCAGTCAGAAGTAAGAGGACATACCTTGTGTTTCTTGTTTCTGAGGTTTAGGTTGTGTTTCTCCAACAGGTTTCTCCAGAACAAATACCTTGGACTTGGACTAAGAAAAACACAATGAAACAGGTAAAGACAAAATTGATTAGACAACTAAAATAACCAAGAAAGGTTTTTGTGTTATTAGGACAACCCAGTAAGCGTTTGAGAAATTAGACGACCATTAGCGCAGTTAAATGTCTACACACCTTTGGATGACACTAAGCTGGTTAATAAAACCCAATAACTAGAGGCGTTATGAAAATACTAGTTGATCGATATCAGCACTGATTAATTATCTATGCTCATCTTACAGCTCTGGTAGTCTTTTTGGGGATCTCTATTTGGCGAAGACTCTGTGACGATTCAGTCATGCTGCGGTGACGAGTCAGCATCCCACTCCTAAAAAAGAAAAACAGAAGAGCAAAGAACCCTTAACATTGGGACATATGTGACATTATGTGAGATAATACATAATATGAGATAATATGTATGAGTTTGCCCAACCAGTCTACATGTGCTTTGTGGACTTGGAAAAGGCTTTCGACCGGGTCCCTCGGGGGGTTTTGTGGGGGGTGCTGCGGGAGTATGGGGTGCCGGACCCGTTGGCACGGGCCATCCGGTCTCTGTACGCCTGCAGTAGGAGCTGTGTTCGTATCCTCGGTAGTAAGTCAGACACGTTCCCGGTGGGTGTTGGTCTCCGCCAGGGCTGCCCTTTATCACCGGTCCTGTTCGTGACTTTCATGGACAGGATATCTAGGCGCAGCCAGGGGGCGGAGAAGATCCGGTTCGGGAATCTCGGGATCGCATCTCTGCTGTTCGCGGATGATGTGGTCCTGTTTGCCTCCTCGGACCGTGACCTCCAGCATTCACTGGGGCGTTTTGCAGCCGAGTGTGAAGCGGCAGGGATGAGAGTTAGCACCTCCAAATCTGAGGCCATGGTGCTCTGCCGGAAACCGGTGGACTGCTCCCTCCAGGTGGGGACAAACTGCCTACCCCAAGCGAAGGAGTTCAAGTATCTCGGGGTCTTGTTCACGAGTGAGGGTAAGGTGGAGCGTGAGATCGATAGGCGGATCGGTGCGGCTGCAGCAGTAAAACAGGCGCTGTACCGGTCCGTCTTGGTGAAGAGGGAGCTGAGCCGGAAGGCGAAGCTCTCCATTTACTGGTCGGTCTACGTTCCAACCCTCACCTATGGTCACGAACTCTGGGTCGTGACCGAAAGAACGAGGTCTCGGATACAAGCGGCCGAAATGAGCTTCCTCCGTAGAGTGGCCGGGCTCAGCCTTAGAGATAGGGTAAGGAGCTCGGACATCAGGAGGGAGCTTGGAGTCGAGTCGCTGCTCCTTCGTGTCGAAAGGAGTCAGCTGAGGTGGTTCGGGCATCTAGTCAGGATGCCTCCTGGACGCCTCCCATTAGAGGTTTTCCAGGCACGTCCAACTGGTAGGAGGCCCCGGGGAAGACCGAGGACACGCTGGAGGGATTATATCTCCCGGCTGGCCTTGGAACGCCTCGGGGTCCCCCAGGATGAGCTGGAAAGTGTTGCGGGTGAGAGGGAAGCCTGGGTCGGCCTGCTGAACCTGCTGCCACCGCGACCCGACCCCGGATAAGCGGTCGAAAATGGATGGATGGATGGATGTATCTCATGGTTTAAATCAATAAAATCGTTAATTAAAATGTTATGAATTCATTCCAGTGAAATTCAAAAGAAGAATATAAATCATCTTCACTCAAATGTTTCCTCTTTGTTGTCGTATCTAAGTTTTTTTTTACATTTTTGTATTTCAGGCAAGTGTAATTTGTGTAAATAACACACAGCCTCCACTCACCTCCTCTTGCTGGCGGAGCGATTTCGGAGGTCCTGCAGACGCTCTCCGCCGTCTGAAAGCATGCTGAGTGTGGAGAGGGGAGGCGAGGAGGCCGCGGAGGAAACGCTGTCCTTGGCAACCGACTCGTCGCTGAAGAAGTCAGAAGGCAGAACCGCCACCAGAGCCTCGGGGAGCTGGGTGCCCAGGCTGTGGTAGACGTCTGCGAGCACTCTGGGGATGGCGGTCAGGAACCTGCCGTGACACAGAAAGACTAATGTTAGAGTCTAACAACTATAGATGAGAACGCTCACTTAAAAATCACTGTTCTCCATTACAATTTAAGGCTCTGATGCACTAAGCTGTTGATGACAATTTCTGGCAATCAAAAAAAGCAAAAGTGTGTAATAAAATAAGTTAAGAGTAGAGGAAACTATAGTCTTTTACTATAATCTTACTTTGTTTCCAAACAAATCAGCGATACATGTTTTCCTCGCAAGAAAACGATCAGGACTACGAGGCATTTATTCTTCTTACTGATCTGTGTATAAACAAACACAAACACACTTACCCTGGGAGAACTTCATCACCAAGGAACCTCGCTAGGCAAACTGGGTCTTTAGTCAAGGAGATAATCCTCAGCATTTCAGCCACCTGAGGAACAGAAGAGGGAAGAATTTACTTTGAAGGCATCAACTTTGCTGGTCAAAATGTTTTCAGGCTGTTAATAAAAAACACATTTAACGTGGGAATATTTCAACACAATCGGATATCTGATATTTTGTGATGTTAACGTAGACAATCAATTAAATATATTATTCTGTTTACAGTCAGTCTTAGAAGACGAACAATAACAACCAGCCAAATACCGCCAGAGAAGCACCTATTTTCCATCAGTATAGCTTACCAAAGAATGACTAAACTACATACTCTGTAGCCAGAGTTACTCTTCTGCCCTTTGCTATTGTATAAAAAAAGATTTAACTGCATCAATGACTCAACGGTGAGCATCTTACCTCCTCTGCCTTCTCATCAACATCCAGCGAGTCAGACTGCTCCGTGGAGAAAAGCCTGCACAACTCCAACCTCAGCAAAGCCTGAATCTTGCACCTAGAGGACACAACCTGTGTTACTGACGCATAAATACAATTGATTTGACCGTGGAATAGACTGAACCTTGATTTATGGAGGAGGGTGAGCACATGTTTATCCGCAATGACCAGCCACAAATGCATTTCACACCTCGGAGACAGACCGTATGACCACAGACTGGCGTTTACGTGGCCGTTTTACTGACTCCAAAGACAAGAGAACACACTAAAGTTACGAAGCACTCACTCTCTGACTTTGCTATCGACGTCAGCAGAAGCGCCGTAGAGCTGCCTGATTGATTTGCTGGATTTGAGAAGGTGCTGCTGGACCAACAGAGAGGTCTTTACCTGCAAAGAAGGAATAACATGTTAGACATGCAAATGAAAAACACTCCAACTGTTCAATTGGACTTATATGGATTTTATGTGATGCACTAAAAGCTTTCATTATCCAGACAACAAAAGTTCCTGCATTTTATAGAGTTTTCCATAAGCACTGGCTAAACAGCAGACTGCTTATTTAGGTCCAGCCGGCTACCGTATTATGTTCATTTTGTATTAAAAAAAGATAGCTTTTATTAAGAAGTTCCGTCTGCTATGCACGTACATTTTATAACCACTAGAGAAACATGCCTATCTGTTTACATCAGTCCATTTGTTAGTCCACAACTTCAATTGCGCAGTGAGCATTAAAAATGCTGCTCCAATTCCCATATACGCCACACAGATGAATTAACCTTATTTGAATTGCCCTATTTTATGTGAAACCAATATATAGGCAACCAGCCCAATGTTCAGCAACTTTTCTGTAACCAGTGTCGCATTAAAGCTTGGCAGAATTAGCAAGTTAAAGTGTGTGGATGAAGCATTAAATGGTAAATAAAGTTTACTCTGGCTCTCTGTCTTTCGTTAAATTACTACTGCACTCCCGGCTAATTTCTTTCCTCACTCGCTGGCTGCTCCATATCCTTGTGGTAAGGGCCGTTTTAAAAATCAGCATTGTTTACATTTCTTCCTCTGTAAATCTCAAAAAAAAGAATCCACAACCGTGCAGCACAAGCATCCATCAGTTCATCCAGAGTAAAATAAGAATAACCAGTCGGCTGTAACGATGAAAGAGGGTCAGGTCATAATCTTGAAGTACATTTAAAGCGGCTTGTGTCTCACCTGCAGGTCTGACTCGGACACAAGGAATGTTTTCACAGCGAACAGGAGCTGTTGGACCCCAGTGACGAGGGACAAGTTTCTCTCTGCCAACGTCTTCTCATAACTGCACTTCAGATGGGACAGCAGCTCTGCCTCACTAATGAAACCTGGGCAAAGGGAGGAGGAACATTAGATTAGTAACTGACTTTCACACTTAATAATTTGCTTATTCATTCCGACAAGGTGATAATTTGAGGATTCGTTTTAGCGGGGACCCTCACTGATGGTGTTGGTTCCTCCAGATTTATTCCTGTCACTTGACCGTCTCTTCCCCGGTCTGACGTCTCTGCCCTCGGCGCCGAGCTGCTCAGCCTCGGCCTGGTTCTGGTCCTTTTGGGCTTTGACATTCAGACGCGCCACGTTCAGCATCTGCAGGGAGCGGCTCATTGTCTTCATCTTCTGTTTCACCGGTGTGCGCTGGGCGCCACCTGTAGATCAAGAACGGGAAATGATAAGATCAACATTTTGTGCCGCATTCCCTGATGAGAAAATACTGGAAACTAAAACACTTTCATTATACTTAAAGCGATAATTGTCCCAATATCCTGGAATATGCATAAAAATGTAGATGGGCGTTCTCACGTTTCTTGCCCCTCTTGGCAACTGCGCCCCGGGAAGTTTTATACAATTCAGCCAGACCACTGACCAGCTCCTGCTGCAGGACCGACAACTCCTCCTCTTCCCTCTGCTCTGGCACTGCATCCAGCAACCTGTTCAGCAAAGTAAATAAAACAGGACCATCTGTCACTTTTTATGACAAGATTGAGTCGTTTTTAATCTGGCTTTTACATTTTTGTGTGTTTAAAACTTAATAGAAAAGTGCCATGTACAAATTCTAAATAAAATGGAAATCTTACCTCATCGACTCCATTAAATGGGAACTCACTCCTGACTGGTCTGACTGAGGGAACCAACTCTCCAACACATCTGTGGTCAGCGAGTTATGGCGGACTTCCTGTTGAGCCCACTCAGGAACCTGATGATCCTTTGGTTGGTCTGAGGAATATATTAAAAACAGCAATTAACAGCTAGCAATACAACCTATTGGAAATAAAAAATATATACTGTTACCATCAAATGCATTTAATAGTTTTGATGTCTCTAATGTTAGCAATTCCAATTAGGCATATACATACATTATGAACTTAAAAAAATAAAATAAAACAATTACTATTACATATGAAAAAGAAAAAACAAATATTTTACAATCCTGTTCAAGTATAGTAATTGGAACTAATGACTGGTTTACATTAAACAGCTACAACGGCTGTAACTATTTTTGGTGACATAATCACGCGCGTGTTTTTCAAAACACTGATAAATATTCACAGAAATGTTTCCAAAGATATCCGTTCGACCGTTTTGGAACCTAAATATGATCTACTATTCTATCCTCACCATCAACCGTGTCCTCGTCCTCCTCCATGATGTCATACACGACTCCCAGGACACTGCTCACAATATCTGGCAGTTCAGCCGAGGTCTCTGCTGCGGCAGGGGCGACGACTTCGGTGGTCAGGAGCTGGTCGTGCTGCGCGACCGCAGACTGGAGGACGGTGAGCAGAGCTGTAGAGTGCGACATGGGCGAGAGGACAGCCGAGCACACCAGGCCGCTGTCACTCACCTCAGAAAGCTGGCAGAACAAGCACAAGGCGGGGGGGGGGGGGGAGAGAAGCAGGTTACGGTTAATCAAGTGCGACTAAACATTTTCTGTGGTCGCACCGGTGCCCCTGACACGTAGCAGGTCTGTCTCGGTGTGACGTGTTATTCTGCCCCCCCCACCACCCCCCTCCCTACTCTGCCTCTGATTGGCAGAGAAAATAAGACGTGTGTGTGTATATGTGAAACCGCAGCCTGTGCTCTTCAAGCGACATCACAGCCTTAAAACATACAATTTATTCGAAACAAAAGAGATCTATTGACAATTATTTTGTCAAGAAAATTTCTGCGATGGTCGTTACGCCGGTCCTAGAAAAGTCCAGCCAAGACCAGAAATCATCGCCGGAGTGTAACCGCTCCACCACCTGGCTCTCCTGTCCAATTCTGACACAACATCTTTGGCCTAACCCACATTGGACTATTCGCATGTCAATATACTGTGTTGAAGAAGAAAAGAAAATCAACTACACACATAATCAAATGCTGTTAATCATAAAAAGAAATCTAAGACATCCAGTTCATTAAGAGTCACTGTGGGATGAAGTGTTGAAATCCATTTTTTGGGTGTACCATCTGTCCTTCAACTGGTCTTGTTTGATAGAGTGCTGTGTGTTCTTTCAATTGAGATAATGTTCAACAAGAAATGTCTCTCTCTGCATTTTCTGTGATTTATTTCTCACTCAACTTTGCTTCTTGACTCCTGACATGTGCTCTTGATATGTTGATAGTGGCATCTCAACATTATGCTAGGAAGCTGCCATCATGAGACCCAAACAAATATCAAATATACATTTCTCAAATTTTTCTCAGATTCTTTTTCTCTCAAAAGAAATTAGAGGACTAGTAATTTACAGACTTGATGCGTATGCTGTAGCAGAGGCTTTTAACTGGGTCAGCTGTACTGTACAACTGAGCACTAGTGCTGACCCATAAACCTTATTTTCACTGTCATTTTGATATGAACAAGTCTGAAAGAAAGTCATTTTATTTAGGGATGGTTCCCGAAACCCGGTATTAAAAGACTGTAGTATTTATGATCACGGTGAAACTTCTAACCTGCCATGTGTCGGAGCTGTGGAGAAGCTGTTCCCACACACACACACACCAAAGTCAGCCAACAGCATTTCAGTGGTGGAGACAGTGAAGTGAACAAGGTGAAGAATACTCGAGTAGACAACAACACTCATTACCGCAAGTGCAATAAAACCTTTGCATGTCTAAAGGCAATAATTTAACAATACACCTGTTCAACCAGCATAAACATGATGTAGAGAGATATTAGTCTGCTCTGTCCGCAGTTTCTCATCTACAGCAACACGCGCTAGCTCTGCTAATAGTTAGATTGTTACAAACACGTGTAAGTATTTTGTTAAGTTGCCACTTAAAGGAGGCTCTGAATGAATTCCAATGCCCCTTTAGTAAACATTGTTACAGTGGATGTGTCCGAGGATTCTATTGTGAAGGGTGGAACGGAAGAAGTGAAGCAGTGATGAACTGTTGTTGATAAGGTTGAAATCATAAAGTTGTTGCCGTCTTGGTTTTGACTGTCTTTGTTATTATTTCATTACCAATGAACAGCTAATATGCACACTATATTTATTCATACCAAGCCACAGCGTCATCGCACATCTCAGACTTTCCTCATATTGTTTAGCCATAAACGGGCCCCTGGTGGAAAAACAGCACTGTTGTGTTTGGATGTCTCACCATGTGCAGAGCATGAGAAGACAGCTGCATTAGGAGATGCTGGAAGGCAGCAGCTGCTCCCTGGTCATTGCTGCTGGAGCTGTGTAGCACCCATGACTCTGTGGATGTCTGTGCGAGTGAGGAGTCGTCCCAGTCCTGCAGCACTCCTTTCAGACGCACTTCCACCGACTCTGGGAGAAGCCTCTGTCCGCGAAACACCGGCTCAACCATGATGCCGCAGCTCTGCGTCATGTCACCTGGACGGGTGAAGAATAACGCAGCGCGCTTAAATAATGTTTATTATCGACGTCGTGTTTAATGTGCTTGATTTCCCTTGCATCTCATATAAATTATGCTACAGTTTGGTTCATGTTCAGCTGTTTAAGTAATCTGCATGTGTATTTGTTTTGCACAAAACAAGACGATGTACAGAATAATGTCTCAAAAAGTATCTTGTATCTGTATTAAAACTATAGATCACATACTTTTAACAGCTGCCCTATTTCCAGCATGTTTGAGTCTTAACAGATGAAGATAGGAGTTCACTTCCATGTTACCAACCTTGCTTCCACCGCAGAACACCGCTTATGGCAGGAAAAGCCAAGCGGTGCTGACTTTCAGAAGACAGCAGGTATCCAATGCTGGACTTGAAGGCAAAAGTCTGTCTCCTGAAGCCTGCGTCTGGACTCTGACTGGAGCAGAGGTTCAGCAGCGCAACCACGGGGATCACCCTGCCGCCCAGCAGAGCTAGGACCTCAGACAGCTTGTCAAAGCTGAGGTGATCCTCACAACTCATGACCTGCAAGAAGACAAAATATCAAAGTTGCTGAAGTCAGTGGAACGTGTCATTTTCTTTAAGAGACTCTTTGGATTGGTGCTTGATCATGCAGGTTTTAAATCATCTACAAATCGGTTTCCTCATTTGGTGTTTTGCGATAATGGGGGAAAGAGTCCTGCAGAACAAATCTCCCATAGGTGCTTAATTGAGTTGAGATTTGATGACAGTAAAGGCCAAAGGCATATACTTAAATTGACACTCATTTCTATCTCAGCAGGCCCAAATAAATGATTAATGTCTTTGCTTGAGAACGTTTGTATTCAATGGATGTAGTTTTTATATTTGCCACTTAGTTAATCTAGTAGCCTAAATGTTGATGTATGAACTTCTACGGCTGCATTAGCTACATAAAAAGCAGTGAGTGACACTTACCTGCTCAACTACTGTGTTTGCAATATTAATATTACCACAACTAAGTTACACAAAATAGTATTAGAAAGTATTTGTTATGAGTTTACTTAGTTATACATGTTGTGATTTTAGATTTTGAGGTGCATTACAGTAATATTCTCGACTGCTTCAGTGCTCACCTGGACATGTGATCTGCTGTCAATCCAGTGCAGCACTACCTGTCGCTGAATCAGCATGTCGTGAAGGCTTCTGGGTATTATGTGCTCCGTCACATCTGTCGGCAGGTCACGGTCCCCCAAAGAAAGGTAGTCCACGAGTTGCGACCTGGAGCGTGGACACTCCGACACAATAAACACCACGTTCCTCCCGTGGTTTGAAACGTCCTCCTCCTCATGCGAGACACTGGGCTTTCCAACTCGGCTTGACCTCCGCGGCCTCAGGGACAGTTTCGTGGGAGACGTGATGTCTGGTCGGTCCCACTGGAAGTCCAGCAGGGTCTCTTTGAGTGCAGTTTGAACGGAGGCGGACTGATTGCATTGCTGCTTCTGCTGGGACGGACACGGCTTATCCTTCGGGTCAAACTTGGCTTCAAACTCTACTTCAAAGTCCTCGAAGGTTTTGTGGCGAAGCTCCTTGAAGTCCGACCCCCGCGACAGGAGGCTCGCATTGCGGCCAGTTTGGGATTGGAAGAATTTATAACCCCAGCGAACTTTGTCAAAACCGTACTTGTAGCCGAAATGCAGCAGGGTTTGTAGTATTCCCCGTTTCACGAGGTGAGTATTGACACCCGGTTGATCTCCATAATCCACATCGACAACAAAAACCAAGTTGTGTAGAGCCATAACGTCAACTGCAGAGTCCCCTCCGATGGGTTCAAGGACCTCAACTCAACGATAAGCCATGAACAAAGGTCCGCCTTGCTCAAATGTATGCAGGTCCGCAGTTATATCCTCGTGTGTGTGGGTACAGTGACGCAATTCACAGCTGCCAACTAAGGACACTTCATGTTTCTGTCCTGCTAACGCCAGCTAACGTTAGCTAGCGAGACTCACGTTTAACTTACGTGATTACAAATTAGCTTCGACTAGTGTGACCTGTGTGTAGAAACAACATGGCGCCTAAGGGAGAAAACACGGCCAAATGTATTTAGATATCCAAACTTGCTTAAAGTTTCCGTATTACGTTACATCTCTACCTTAACTCGTCCATATTCGCCATTTTCTTGTTGTCCTCTGTAACTTAACCGTTGGCGCTCCTCGAACGGGAGCCCGCCCCCTCGCTGTGATTGGTTACATACCGCAACGACAACAATCTCATTGGTTACGAAGTAAACAGTTCACTGTCTGGCGATTCGCTCTAAATCTCTTGTTGACTTCCTATTGGGCAAATGTGCCGTCAATCAAATATGTAACAATAGCTACGCTCGCATTTAACTTTTAAAAACTAAGGGTACTTGTTGGTCATGAATTATGTAGAGTTAACTACATTACCACATGAGTGGAAACTTGAATAACTGAATTATCAATAACAAGTAGTTAGTTGTTATGTAGTTAATGTTATCTGTACAGCATTATGTAATATATGCTGCTGTATCAACCTTTAAAGTTTGTTTTTTTAAAGTACCCTACATAAATGGATAGATTACAACTTTGTAATGCCCAAAGTAAATATTTGCACACATAACAAGTTTCAATATGAATACATTTGAACATTTTGGATTTCCAAAACAACATCACAGATTGGACCAATACAAGGATTACCATATTTTAGGACTAGGAAAATCAAGACCCACTAGATGAGACACAGCCTATGTATCTGAGGGAAATTAAATAAGATATAACTTCATGTATGCTAAGGAAAATTGTTGTGCAAGCAGTTGCAATAAAGTATAGGGAATAATAAAGACCCCACAAAATATCAATAAATGTGCAATGCACACTTTGTCTCCGCTGCTTGATCTGTGTTTGTTTACAGGAAAGTCACAATAAAAATGGGCACTGGCATCAGACAGTTTTTTTCTTTTTCTCATGTTGGTCCACAGATGATTATTCACTTGCTCTGGTGTGCCAAGTAAAGCAGTGAGAATGAGAGCTTTGGCATCCTCAACCATTCTCTCTCTCACTGCCTAAAAAGGAAGGAAAAACCCTTCTCATTCAGAGCAACATTTGGCTTCGATCTGTAGGTCTGGGTCTCATTGGTTTTTGAATGTTCCTTCAATTTCTTTAAGCAAAGTAGGATGCTCTGACTGCAGACTAGAAACATCCCATGCAATGATGTCCAGTGTGTCGTTGGTCTATATTTCAATTCAATGACTACACATATGTAAGTGCAAATTAGACTGTATATGACATTTTGAGAGTATATAATAAGAATGTATGCAAGATAATAAACCATAATAAAAGCTATGACCTAAACCCTTAACACTGGATATATCATCTCAAAGTACATGGAGCTTCTCTGTTTTTTCAGATCACTTGTGAGTGAGTGTAGCATCTTCCTGCTTCTCCCCTGGGCTGGAGAGCAAATCAGAAAAAGAAAGATTTAAGGAACTAGAACACCGGGAGAGGAAGTATGTGGGTCACCTTCTGTTTTGCATCCGTAATCACCTCTTTTCTACAGCACCAGGGGGAGACGAAGAGCTTAGAAAAAGCTTTTGAAATGGAGAGAGAGAGAGAGAGAGATGAAAGGAGCATGCTGAATGTTCCAGACTCTGCTTTCGGTGTCCCACCAGGATATAGTCCGGGGATGCTTTGAGGAGAATGTTGTGCTAAGACACTGAATGCACAAATATTGTCTATTACATATTACACTGCCGCTGTATCTCAGGGAGGAGCGGGTGTTACGGTGGATATACAGTCTCAATCAGGGAGGGTGCTGCCTGCCGCCGGGCTCTCAGGGCTCCATTGTGGGATCTCCCTTCAGTGCTGAGATCCAGGACTACAGCGCCCTATGAACCCACAGAGGAGCCCGACCTTAAGTTTATGTCTCACAAAACAGCTTTCCTCTTGGGTATATGTTCTGGCAAGAGTTTCATCTGTAAGTGAGGAATGTTTGAAGTGGAAGGCTGATAACACCGACGTGTTTCTCTGGCCAAATCCAGAGTGGTAAACCCTCACACGGTTCACCGAGTGGTTGAAATCAATGCATTTCAACTCAATCTGGCTCCCCCCACGGGGCCTGCTTACTTTGTCCAGTGAGGACACAAAGGGCTTATTTTGCACGCACTCAGTCTCCAAGGTTCTCTCAAGTTATTTGTGTGTTTCAGTAAGAAGAAGTTGTGGCTTCCCGTGTCCAAAGTGTGTTTATCCCATTGGATTGTTGACACTGTCTCTGGAGCCTGTTTTAGGCAGAACCTCCCAGTCCTATAGGTGATCTGGTAGCTCACTCCACCAGGAGGTGTCGCCTCTGTTCCTCCTGATGCTTATAGAGAGATTGTAAGTCATGAATATAACTCTGGATCTATGAGACCGAGCGATGACCGTCGCTATCTCTTGCCGTACAGAACGGGCGGAGGCAAGAGGAGGAGGCGTGTTGAGGCTTTTTATGGGTCAGTCATGACATGACTTTGTTACATGGTCTCCATGATAGGTAGACGATTCATGGAATATTCCAGCCGTCGGGGCAGAAACTTTGGAACTCCATATTTAATCATTTTACATGTTTTTCATGAATAAATGCTATTGGTCACCTTTTACATCTCTCAGTGAGTTTTTTTTTTTTTTTACAAAAATGAAAAGTATTGTGTCTAAATCTTGTAATTCCATCGGGTCCTCAAGCTACATATCTCGACATTCACTGGTCATTAAACCTCGTAACTCCATTTTAGCTGGGTTTTGGTAACAAAACAAAACATATATAAAGACACAATATCAACTTTGACGATGCAGTGATGAATTATCCGAAAAGCAATGTTTTTGTTGTAATTTCCTGAAAAGTAATTGTAACCCACAGCGCCGGGATTCAACAGGTTATTTTGGAGTTAATTCCTGAAAGAGAACAAACACACAATAGAACCAACACCATCATGTCCGCCAGACGGTTTCTGGAGTCACTGAGCAGATGCTCTCAGTTTGGCCGAGGCAATCATGAGAGCAGATATTATTCATGCTGACATGAATGAGAGTGCACATCACTAAAGTAGCCTTGTCAGGATTTAAATGAAGTCTTCTTTGAAGTGGGAAAATCTTCAGTTTGGTGCAACTTGAAAACCTTTTCTGACCTTGCTGACCCTAAACATGAATCTCTCTTGACTTGTGTTTGTATTACAAACAAGGCAGAGGACTGGCTTCATGACATTGTACACTTGTTTTGGGGCCATTTTGAAATTATGTAGCACTTTGACTGCTTTCCAAATTGTTAAAATCTGATGCCAAATAACATCTAAATATATGTTGGACACAGAATATTAATAGAATATATAAGAATAACGAGAGCAGGAGCCAACTAGAGCATCATGTCGAAAAAAAACAATGAGCAAGATCCCTTTTGTTAATTGGCATGGTTTAAAATAAATTGCTTTCACGAGACCAGGATATCCTTTTCACATAAAAACAGGCAATCTATAGTGTTGCTGCAGCGACCTTTCTCACATGCATCAGCTGTCTGTATCTTGAAGCCCAGTTTATCAGAGCTGCCTGTGATTCATTATATAAACAATTGCCCACACACACGGTTGTAATCTTAAACAAAGTCTGGGATGGTAATTTATCTTTGTGAGGGATGATGATGTCAATATAATGTCTGATATCACAAAGCAAAGAGTTCCTCTTTCACATCAACAGGCTTAACTTTCTCAGAAGAGAGAGGACCAAATACAAATGTAATAAAGTTACATTTCGGGTAGATGGATATTAGTTCTCATGAAGTGTTCTCTCAGTAACCCCAAGAGATACCGACAAGACCACACCGGTTTTGGAAAATTGACTTGTTCCTGCGGCGGTTTCCGATTTCTGTTCTACGTCCCGTTATTGTCTGTCTTGTGTGTCCATGTTTAAATAATTGATGTCGTCTCTTTTGTTACACACGATTAAACTCATTTCATGTTCACTTATGACGTAGATAAAAGCAAACAAAAAGAAAGTAATCAAAAGCAGAAATCAGAAACATATTAAGTTTATTGTACAACAGGCAGATATTTTGCTATAGATACACTATAGATACAATATACAATATATAGATACAGTGCAACATCATGTCATTAAAAAGTAAAGCGCTTAATGCATATAAAATCACTTATACTTACTTTTAGCATGTACAAATATTAGTACCGTACTTTTCGGGTTACAAGCCGCTCCTACGGCTGATCAGTGTCCCCGCTGTAGCAAGCTAGTAGCGCTGCTAGCTAGCCACTGCTGCTGCTACTGCCCGCTGCTGCTGCTACTGCCCGCGTCCCCTCTGCCCAAGTCGGGTGTCGAGCCTGGTCCCGCTACCTTCGGTGGTTTTCAGGGAGCTAGCGGAAGTTAGCGGGGAAGTGACGGAGCGCTAGCAGGAGCCCCAGCTGGCTACAGCGGGGAGCTGTCGGGGACACTGACCGAAGTTAGTAGCGGCTTATAACCCGAAAAGTACGGTACATTTTCGTAGACTAGCACAGAGTGCTTCCTACCGACCTTAATGTACTTTACAGCTGTTGCTCCCATGTGTAAGATAGGAGGCAATGTGTACAGTTCCTCTTGGATGAATCATAGTGTCAGGACACCTGAACAGTGGGAGGCTGTGCATGTGTGTTTTCCGTCGGCTCTTTCTCATCGTGTCTGGCAGGTCAGACATCTAACACGCTGTCATTACAGCGCAGCGCACTTAAAGCAGCGATGTTGCCTTTCAAACATCTTGGCATCCCACCTGAAATGACAGGAGGCTGAAAAATACGTCTTCTCAGCCTCCACGCTTGAGGACTGGCCAGACTGGCTTGTACAGCTTGTTTCCGTGTGCTGCAGGTTCTATTTAACAGATGATTGCCATTTGATGTAATTTTGTCTTCCCGGCAGGATGTTAACAAAGACACCTCGCACATCACAGGTTATCCTGTTGATTTTAGGATTTAACTTATTTCTTATAGGACTCAGCTCAGGTCTGGTTCCTTTCTCTGATCCTTTAAGAGGGGACGGTTTCACCTTTAATGAGCTGGAGTGTAATCAGAGCTTAAATCTCAGAGCTTTGAAAAAAGCAAGGGTGAAAATCCTTTGGAGTCTAGATTAGTATAGACATTTTCATTTTGAGGAAAAAATTGTACAGCTAGTCACACTCTTCTTTTTGGCCAAATTTGGGTTATAATCAGTCCCATGTATTTCAAGCCATAAGACCCTGAGCATCCAACATGCAGTTAGAATCAGACAGTGGAACTAATTAGGCGGGAACTACCGTCATGTAAGATTTGGTGACTAAATATTGTTTCATCCATTACATTGATGCTTTTGCGCAGCTCCTCTGCAACATAAAAATATAGGTTGCTGGAAAGTGGCACATGATGACACATTTATCTTATCTGTTTCTCTGTTTCTCTGAACTGTTCCACACTCCTTGAGCAACATTTCAGTGACGCAAATGCTTCCAGAGTTGCGTTGCCGCACGTAAAAACAGGCAGTAATTCTGCTAATGTGGTTAAGTGTGACAGCTCTACAGGCACTAGACAAACACTGGCTTGTGTGTTTTTGTGGGAGAGATGAGGAGAGCGGCATGGATACATTGTGCTACCTGCTGGTCTTTGACCATCCTCCCCATTGGTTAGGAGACAGGAAGTAACTGTTGTGCAACTTGAGGCAGCAGCGGGGTCAGAGGTGGTCGTGAAGGTTTGCTTTGCTTGCTGTCTGCACACATACTGTAAATACGCATGGCAGTTGCAGAAGAGGTGGGTAACAATCTGCATTTCTCTTATCGTCGACCAATACCATGAAAAGACACAAACCCGACATTGAAATGATCCATACAAGCATTATTGTTGTCCAAATACGATTAAAAACACATGAATGAGCTACACGTTGTACATGTTTCTTCATTTCAGTAAACATGGGCACTGTAGTTTATTTAGAGTCAACCATATATATTGTCCTTGTTTCATAAATACTCAGTAGAACACCAAATTTGTATTAATCCCTGTTGGAAAAAATAATGTTTTCAACAGGACTGTGACCTTACAAATCACAGGATGTTTGCCTTTCATGGTCTGAAGGTCTTGCTGGGAGGGAGGCACCAGGAAGTCCCTGATAAGACGTTGACCACAGGTACATCTAAGAGAGGAGAACTCATCTGCTTATCTGGAGTCCGCGCACAAAGACAATGACGCCTGTTTCTGGGGAAGATAAGAACGTCACCATCCCCCTCCTGTTACTGTCTGTCACACTGTATACAGGACAGAGGCTCAGAGGTGATCTTTGAGCAGCAACTTGGAAATATGACCTTCCTGATTTCAACTCTGCTCCTTCTTTGCAAGAATAAATTACCTGATTGATGATTTTTACTGTGTCGAGTAGAATTTTTCTAACAATCCTTGATTGAAAATAGTTCCCAACAAATGCTCCTTCTTGGGGACTTACACTACGTGGGAACCAATGGGCTTTGAGGCTAAGTGTCACAGATCGAGTAGGGAAGTCCGAAAGTGTTACGGACTAACAATTGTTTTTTTTAGTCTTCTCATTGGATTCGTTGACAGTAAATAAAACACTGCTCCACCTTTCTGTCTCACAGACGCTGATCTCCAATATGAGTCCGTCACAAACTCCACAGTCCAGCACTTAAGCCCTCGTACGTCTGGAGAGAGTCTTGAAGATGCACTTCATCAGAGTCTATCTTTAGTCGAGCCACATGCGACCCAAGCAGGTTCCCGACTAAAGCCCCCTGCAGCATTGTCTCCATTGCAACGAGCTGCTGACTCGCGCTCTGGTTGGAAGTCATGCAACCAAGGAGACAAGGGTCACGAGGACGGCCGTGGAGAGCACTGCTCTCATCAGGCTGCTGGTTGGTGTGGCTGATGGCAACCTGACATTATGAAAGTGCGTCACCAGCGCAGAGAGCATGCAGTAGAGGCACTCAAGTAGTGTGTGTTTACATATGGGTCGGACGTCAGTTTATCTTTAACAATAACACTGGAGACGGACAGCTAGTAAAAGGCTAATGCCGCCTCCCACTGTCTCGTAACTTCCTGTTTTATGTGTTCCTGGTTTAGTCATGAGCATTTCTTTATCCAGAATGTCTCTGTCATACATCAACCAAAAAACTTGATTGATTTACATTTCATTTAGCTGATGCTTTTATCCAAAGCGACTTACAATAAGTGCATTCAACCATGAGTACAAACTCAGAACAACAAGAATCAAGAAAGTACAATTTCTTCAACAAAGTTAAACCACAAAGTGCTATCAGTAAGTGTCATTTAAGTGCTACTAAAGTGCTACTACGGCGCTACCTTCCTTATTCAAGGTGTAGTCGAAAAATATGTGTTTTTAGTTTGCGATGGAAGATGTAGAGACTTTCTGCTGTCCTGATGTCAACGGGGAGCTCGTTCCACCATTGAGGAGCCAGGACAGCAAACAGTCGTGACTTTGTTGAGTGTTTAGCTCGCAGTGACGGAGCTACAAGCCGATTGGCAGAAGCGGAGCGAACGGGCCGGGGTGTGTGAGGTTTTACCATGTCCTGGATGTAGATTGGACCCGATCTGTTCGCAGCAGTTTTGAAGCGGATGCGGGCGACCACCGGTAACCAGTGAAGGGCGTGCAGGAGCGGAGTAGTGTGGGTGAATTTCGGGAGGTTAAAGACCAGTCGAGCTGCTGCATTCTGGATGAGCTGCAGAGGCCGGATGGCACTAGCAGGTAGACCTGCCAGGAGGGAGTTACAGTAGTCAAGGCGTGAGATGATCAGAGCCTGGATGAGAACCTGTGCCGCCTTCTGGGTGAGAAGGGGACGATTTCTCAGATCCGTTGTCCTGGTGCTGAGACTCGTTGACCTTTGCAGGTCTTTTATTTATTGATTACATGTCTTAGTTTCTGTCTGTTTCCCTGAAGTTAGATTTACTGTATTAAATCAGAATTACAGTGTCAATTCAGTTGGTATAAAAATAGATGTTTGAGTAACTCATAACGCAATTCTGACTTCCTAAATAGAGATCACAGAATAAATGGAAGTAGAAAAGGACTCAAAGTACTTGAAAATATTTATTAAAGAACATATAACAAACATTGTAATATATATGTATAAAGTAAAACAAATATAAAGTATAAAGGTTATGATTTTGTCTTAAAGTCAAGTTGACTTTAGAAGTCAGAAAGAGCAATACAATATCACATCTACAACTCCACTTGGTTATGAACAAAGAATAAGAGAATAAATAAAGACATTTAGAAAGGCATTTAGATTTGCTCAGGAATTGAAGCAAGATATTTCATTCACTGTGAAGCCGGGAAACAAGAGCTTGAAGTCTCTCGACAAAGACCAGGTATTTACAGTGTGGTATATCACAAGAAGAATCGAACAGTCACCTTTCTATGGTGACGTCAAGTAGAAAAATCTGATTTGAACCAAAAATCCCTATACAACTTTAAAATGGAAAAATAAAAACCAACTTTCATCATTCAAGTTTTCCTCATAGACATGGACAGTAGAAAAGGAATAGATTTGAAGAGTGTGTTCAACGCAGCGTCGTCTGCTACTGTTTCCACTCATCGCATCTCTACAGCAGTATAACCAGCCTGTGCATCTTTGAGCTACACACACTGTGTGTTTGATATGTTAGTATTAAATGCATTGCGTATGACAGCAGCAGCTTACACACACACACACACACACACACACACACACACACAGGCAGGCTGGCAGACAGGCCAGTTTGGTTCAGTTCAGTTGGCCTCCGTTCGAAGCAGCGTCAAGGCGAAGCGAGGAACGCGGGTGCCCGGGAGACGGGCCCGTCCCACAGCCCCTCACTGGGTGGAGTCGGAGTCACTGGAGTCCAGGCTGGCCTGTGTGGGTGTGGGGGTGCAGCTGTGATGGGCAGTCGGCGGGCAGTGGAGGGTCTGCGTGCTCCGCCGCAGGTTCTCCAGGGACTGCAGGAAGGAACGGCGGGCCCTCTCCTCCTCCAGGGGCGAGGAGCCCTCCTCCTCTACCTCTGCGATCTCGGCGAAGGTCACGGGCTGCGTTTTGAAGCGGGCCTCGCGAGGTCGGCGGGAGCGGCTCTTGCCCCTCGCCGGGCCCTTGGGGACGGGCAGCTGCTGGGGGAACTCCTCCATGGCCGAGGCCATGAGGTGGGCCGGCAGGACGTGGAAGCCGGAGGCCTCCATCACCATCTGACGCACAGCAGCCATTGGTGGAACAGAAGCCCAAATGGAACTTTAGTCGGGTTTAAATCGAATGCAACACCGAGCGAGGACACAGCAGGAAGACGACTGCCGACGTCTTAAAACTTTCTCGGTCTTTCTGGCGCTCTGTCCAATTTGTGTGAGAAGTCTCAGTCTAGCAACAAGAGTTCGTCCAAAGCCAAACAAACGGACCCTCAAAAACCTCCAAGTCCAGGCACACTGAAGAGTTCCAGCCTTAAAGAAGCAAGAGCCCTCGAGCTGCTCGGGTCAGCGTCTGTTCTTCACTCCTCGATGTGAGTGCTTCTGTTTCAACTGGTCTCTTTCCTCTCTGGCTGTTTCTCGTTTTGTGTGTGGGAATCTCAGTCTGCTGAAGTTAATGCCACCGACAGCTCCAGCACTCTCTTTTATAGCAGCTCACTACCCACTCTCTCTCTCTCTCTCTCTCTCTCTCTCTCTCTCTCTCTCTCTCCCTATACTCCCTGTTTGCCAGGTCCCTCCCTCTCCCCTCCTCCCCTCCCCATCACGGTTCCGGCCTTCGGAGTAAGACAGCCAGTCAGAGTCACCCCACCAAAATAAACATATGAGGAGAGAATATTTGTGTGTGTGTGTGTGTGTGTGTGTGCGCGCTTGGGTGAGGGGGTTTTGACAGATTTATGGGGGTGGGAAAGAATATGAGACTGAGAGCAAGACACCCGAGACAGGAATGGAGACGTAAAATGGAGAACAGAACAGCGACAACAGAGAAGAGAATAAGAGCAGGTGGGAAAAAGCCCAGACACTCAAATGCAACTACATGTCTCAATCACAAAATGCAGGACTGAGTCTTTTGACTAAATGAAGCTGAGTCAGTGGCAGAGGCGTTGATTCAACTCTGGGGCAAGTTGTGTTGTTTTTGTTTGCATCGCATTATGAGAGATGTTTTATTTTATCGTCCCACTTCTGTATTGCCATATGTTGTCCTCCAGATTCAGGATCAGTTTGCCTGACGTTTGAGTCGCTGAGCGAGAAAAACAACAACCGGCTAAATTGAGGGGAAGTTCTAGTTGGTATCACTCGAAGAGCCCAAAAGCCTGATTTGTGCTCGACGCACCCGTGAGGGTTTGCACCTGACTGTGGTCATCCAACATGTGTTAACTACGCGGCAGCAGGTGTGCAAAAACAATTACGAACTTTGAGGAGCGTCGAGAATGTCGGTTTGAGGAAAAACTCCATTTCAGTTTGCAACCACGGGTGCAGGTAGTTACCATCCTGTGGATCACCATCCATTCCATTGCTTACCATTTATTTCCTTTACTTGTATTTGTCAACCTAACTGACATACCAATGTTTTTGCAGCCCAAAATGAACAATGTATTATATTTCTAATATTTCCCCAGCCAATTCCTTTGTGAGGATCAAATAAGTCGGTTCCTTGTCAAAGTAACTTCATGCTTCAGTCAAGCAAACATACCAAGTCGCAGCAGAGAGTGGACTGAAAGATGCACGCACTGGTCGCTCGAATGAAATATGTGGTGAAAGAGTGGCCTTTGCCTTTCCATCTGGAGGGAACCATGGCGGGCAGCTCTGCTTCCAGTGTTTTACATGTACACAGGACCGCAGAAGACATAAACAAGTCGGCACGTTATAACCTAGTCCCCGTGCTGGTACAACCACCTCGTGTGCTCGGTGTGTAGCCACATTGTGTGTGCACGGCACGCTTAGACCCACAATAAGATGAACAGACAAATCCACCTGGATTGGAAGATCTTTTGGACTGTGAGTAGAAACCCAGATACGCAGAGAGAACGAGAAAAAAAGGTTCGGCACATTCTGGCGAAACATCAGTTCATTATTACCACTTCAATGTTCTCATAATGTTCTCGCAGTATTCTCATGAGACATTTGCCGTCCGTCATCACACTCAGTCACCAAGCACCTTGGCTACAATGTTGTGGAAATGAAGGCTGTGAATACATTATGGACACTTTGTTGTGATACTTTCTCACACTTAAGTCCTAATGAATACAACGTTGTTGTGTTTTTTTTTGTTGCACAAGCACACGAGCAACGCCTCGGAGGGCGAGGCACCGTTTGTCGGGGCTTGTAAAAGTGATGAGTCATTTTCACGATGGCTTATTTGTTTGCGGTACTTAAGACAGTCGCAATACATTTTTCAATTGATGTCACTTTTAGAGCGTCTTAATTCATGATTTGATCAAAAACTAATTAAATTGTTCCAGTTATGTGTCTCATGCTCTTAATCAGCGCAAAGAACTTGATGAGGAGCAGCAAACAACGGTGCCTCCTCAGTTTGAAGTTTTAAACAACATGACACACACACACACACACACACACACACACACACACACACACACACACACACACACACACACACACACACAGCCCTGTCCAAAAAATCAGCCCGACAGTTTCTCTAGCACAGAACCAAAAGTGTATGTATATATGTTGAAAAGCATGTTAATTAAAAAGAATGCAGGCAGTTTTAGCACATCAACAATTGTTGAGAGCAAGAATGGATTAATTACTAAATTAATGTGATTTAAACATCAATCAGTTGAGATATATAACTGTTGACATAAGATTAAAACCAGCTATTTAAGATAATTTACATTAAAAGCAACATTTTAAAGGCGGACGTCACAACAGTTTACATATGTCGTTTCTTTTGTCTCTCAAATACGTACATAATATTAAAAAAAAAAACATAATCTTTGTAACCTTCGCAGATGAGACAAGCAGACATTCGCACAGGATGCCCGGTGGTTCACGTCACAATAAGGAAACAGACACACAACCAGCAGCGACTCATCAGCAGTCATCCAAGTCGACGTCATCTTAACTGTAAGGACTAAACGTGTCACCGCTGATGACGGCGGGTAGATCTGCTGGGTCGCTCACGTTCACACTGCAGCTTTCATGCAGATTTCTTCTCACACACGTGACACAGGTCAGACGATCAGAGTGACACAAACGCATTGATGTTTGATATAAAATCACTTTCTGAGCCATTCAGTGCACGAATCCTTCCAAAATGTGAAGCCAACATGAGACAAGTGTCACAACACTTCTTTTTTTTTTTTTTACTTAGTTTGATTCATGGTCAGTGGACAGAGATGGCTGTCGCGGGTCACATACAGTGTATATACAGGATGTGACGGGCGAGGTGGAGGACTGACGCAGAGTGGGTGTGACAGGGTTATTTATTCCTCACTTCCACAAACAAGTCTGGTAAATACATTAATACAATATAGTTACTCTCTGTATACGGACCAGGGTTCAGTGAAGGAGATATATTTCATTTCTATCTAATTCTGTGACAATAATTGTCTGCGTGTATTGTGTGTATGTGGGTTTTTAAACATGAGAAAACCTGCTAAAAATAGGCAATAGACTCCCGAGAAAAATTTGCCTTTCTGTTTTTCTTTTCTGCTTTGTTATCTTTGACGTCACGGACAGTGGAAAGGGTCCGTGCTTTCCAGATGACGTATTTGTTTTTCCACTGGATATTGGATTATTGCATAAACTCTGTGGAAAATACAAGTTGTTATACTTACACCTATTGTTCAGCAAGATGATTCTCACAAATGTAAACCAGGCTTATGAGTTTTTAAAGTGTGAATGGCAGCGGTAAAAAGCTAAAATGTTTAAATATCTTTTTATTATTGAATCAAATTAACTATTAACTAGCATATTTTATATCGTAGAACAAAACTTCTCATCTCTTAATCGTTATCCACAGACCTTATTTCAGGCATCTGACCAAAAACCCATTAACTTTGAGACGAGGAAACCAGAAGAGCAAAAATACTTTTTTTTTTTTTTATATCTTCTACTTATTTAGTCTCTTTTACAAACTCTCAAACCGGAGTTGATGATTGTTGAGGCCGTGGAGAGACTAACAAAGACAGTTTTGACGAGTTGGATTTAGTTTCTATCGTGTTTTAGTGATAGAAACAAAATAAAAGTGTATTTTACGACGACCATCGAGGTAAAACGACTGTTTCTGTCAATGGAGTCTGGCGAGTTGGGGGAGAGCATAACACGTCCATTTCTTTTCACATCAAACTCTGTTTTGTTTTTTTACCAACCCACATGGCGATTGCTGGAACAGTGAAAAGACTAAGCAACATGGATTTGGGCTGTTGAATTGGAATGACTGGCAATCAGTAAGTCAAAATTACATGAATATATTATAACAATACACTTTGTGTTTCTCATTATCCATATACTGTACGTAGCTTTAGATATTCACTTTTTCATTGCACGTGAATAAAAGCAGGGTGATGGACAAGCCAGTGACACGCCTACAAATCGCAGTCGTTGTCACAGCGGTGCAGAAACTCACGGGGCAAACCCGAGTGTCACCCGTAGTTACTAATTTTAACTTGTAGTATCGCCATCAGCGGCATGTATATCATGCAACGTCTACTCGCACTGAGGTGACAACTGTTTCGTATTTTAAGGATTGACCTCACAGCCTTTCCTTTGCCTTGTTTGCATAGTTTTCAGGAGTGACCTAATGGCCCAAAAACGTCTCCACCGGTTTCCACATGCATTCTTCAGATCACACCTCAGGAGGTTGAGATGGACACCAAGTCATCTGGTTTCTTGTCTCATATGCACGCGCACGTGCACGCGCACGCGCACGCACACACACACACACACACACACACACACAGGCACACGCACACACACAGGCACACGCACACACACATTCAGCGGGGTTGTAAGTGAACTTGGAAATATCTCCTTGCTCTATTCTGAGTATCTGAGGTCACTCACGATCATGCCAGCAGCTGCTAGTCAACTGACATCACATGACATTTGTGATTCCTATATGTCTGTGTGTGTGTGTGTGTGTGTGTGTGTGTGTGTGTGTGTGTGTGTGTGTGTGTGTATGTCCATGTATGTGCATGCTTGACTTTTTCCCATGAAAACACCCATTTGATTTATCGTAAGTGTTTTGCGACATGCTTGCCGGGAATAAGAAGTGTTCTGAGCAGGAACTGTTTGTGTGTGTGTGTGTGTGTGTGTGTGTGTGTGTGTGTGTGTGTGTGTGTGTGTGTGTGTGTGTGTGTGTGTGTGTGTCCTTGGGGAACCCTTGTTTTCTTAAGCCTGCCAAGGCTGCATGTGTTGCACACGAGGACATCGTTTGGCAAAAACAATGTCCAGTCACAGTCCACGTTAGCATATTTTTATTTTCAACATTTATCCTCTAAAATTGAAGTCGTTATATGTCTATTCTCTTTTCCTGCTCTTGTTTCAAAATGATTCTGTTATAAGTTTGTGTTTGTGAGGAGATCCTGGTGATTGCATCCCTGTGAGCATGAACCCGCCAGATGGTTGAACAATCTGAGAAGCCGTCCTTGGAAACCTTTTTCAAAAGGCAGGCACTTGCAAAAATAATACCTGGCAGGTGATTGGATGATGTCAATCAAACTCTTGCCAGTCGAAAACACCTCGTCCATCGAGAAGAGCCTTCAGTGCCGTTCTTTGCTCTTCTTTCAATGAAGAAACTCTCCAGTTCTGATACAACCGATGCTGTCGCAGCATCTACGCTGAACCTCTTTAGGAGTCGCCATTGTTTGTTTAGTCGCACACGCCCCTAAACCAGTTAGTTTGACATGTTTAATTCCTTTGACAAAGTTTGACATGTTTAATTCCTTCACATAGGGGCTTTGATGACGTGAAAAAGGTAATTTTATTTTATAGATCAAAACTAAATTCCTGTGTTTGTTCGTAATATGAAACGTTTGTTTAATTGACTTGTTTTTGGTGTTTTCACACTTCTGAATGCTGGAGTTGATCAACACATCACTACCTGTCTGTCATCCTCCTCGGAGCGTATGGGAGGGGACGTGAAAACCATCCTCAGAATGAACTAATGTGCTCAAAAGAGGAATAATTCATCAAATATAATACAATGCAGATATTTTGTAGGAGCTATCCTGGGTCCTGTAATGCTCAATCCCATCCTGAATACTGTATTGAACAGCTGATGGCATTTATACTTCCAGCAGGGAGCCTGGGCAGCTGAGAAATAATCCCCTCCAATCCTCTCCTTGATCACCTCCTAAACCACTCTTGTCCCACCTTAAATACACACACACACACACACACACACACACACACACACACACACACACACACACACACACACACACACACACACACACACACACACACACACACACACACACACACACACACAATGACGTAGCGTCCCCAGCAACGACGTAGATTATAAGAACGTTTTTGAGATATGAGAACACATAAGAAGAGATTCCTTGCTTTATAGTTCGATGGTTCAGCTCTGATTAATCAGCGGTGCAACCTGCCAAGCACCAAACAAGTTGTACTTAGCCAGCTGGGAGTGCGATGGAAAATTATTGTGATGGAGAATTTTTGGAACTACAAAAACTACGCTACTAAATTCTTCAAAACATAGAGTTATAAAATAGATACTTTCTTTTTGTGCGTGCAAAGGTGTCGTAACTAATTGGATTTTAATAAACTGACTATTAAAAGGAGCGTACAACAGCATATTCCTCCTGAGATCTCAGCTGGAATATGAGCGCGTATCAGTGATATAACATGTGTATAAATATTACGGTCCAGGTTACCAAACACGGTCGGAAACAAGGGCATTGCCTGGAAAAGAAATCAGATGGAGTCATTGTAATTAGCAAGCGGGCTCGACTTTCATTTGATTACACTTCATTGGTGTGTGAGTGTGTGTGTGTGTGTGTGTGTGTGTGTGTGTGTGTGTGTGTGTGTGTGTGTGTGTGTGTGTGTGTGTGTGTGTGTGTGTGTGTGTGTGTGCGGTGAGGGTGCAGGTTGAGTTACAGGGCTCAAAGTGAGGGATTAGTTTAGACATGGAGGACACACCGGTAGAGATGTATGCCATGATAAGGACGTGGCAATGATTAGATTTGAATGAATTACATTTAATTAAAGTGCATTGCAAGCATTAGTGTGATTCACTGCGTGTTAATTAGTGCGTAGCGGACAGTATGTGCTAAACCCAATCCATAACAAAGCAACACAATAGTGTTGCACTGAGCAGGAAAGAAAGTCATCTGATTCAATCAAAAAGTTGGACATTTAACACAATAAAATGATTTGCAGACTGTGGAGGGAAACAGTAGTTACAGAAACACGTCCAGTAAAGTCATGACAATGTCGTTCTGTCCGTCAGTTCGGTTCAGGCAACACAACTATACTTGGTTGGGTTCAGGAATAGATGCTTGTTTGTGTTAAAATAACCACTGAAGTGCAGTTAACTGAAGTGACATCAACACTGACTTCCTGTTTCACACGGGGAACAAACAGCTGTCTCTTATAGCCGCGTGTTGGACCCGTCCGCCTCTACTCGATTTTACACGTCCTCGTTCAAGTCAATGTGGTTAACATACGTAAACACTTTGTGAGATATCTACAAATTGGGGTGCAGCATTTTGGATGAGACCGGCCTGTGGATTGACATTTATGACCCCCCTCCCAAAAAAAAATCCTAAATGCTTTGGTGATCCCCTGACTTTTCGTCTACTGTCACCAGCAGGTTGACACGGTTGGCTCGTGTTTATTATCCTTTTGAGGGATTGACATAACATTTTGGAGACATTCATGGTACGCAGAGAATGATATTTATGATCCCTTGACTTTTACTGGAGAGCCATCAGGTAAAAGTGTCCCCTTATCCTGTGAAATATACATTATATACTGGGTTTGGAAATCTTGTTTCAAAATCATCCTAATATTCAGCCAAGACATTGAAAATCTTTTAGATAACACTTCATAACCCTCCTCTCTCCAACTCCCCCCATGTTTTCACTGTTTTCTTCCAGCAACAAGTCACATGACAGAATAACAAACAGACAGATGAAAAGTAAGGAAAACATTTTATTTCTCTGTAGGGTTTTTTCCATAATGTTGTCACTTACAATAACAATGTGAGCCTGTCAGTGGCACAAACAAGCATCTTTAAGTGACGAAGAATTGCCCGATGTGATTACATTGCAGTCTTCTCCCTCAATACTGGACAACATTGTTGTGTCCATTAGTAACTTAGACACACAGAAACATGGTAAAATAGAGTCCAAGTTGAAAAGAATACTGAAGTTACCTTTAATCACACCGAGGCCACAGGAGGTAGACAGACGAGAGCTGTGTGTTTACCGGCCGACGCTGTGGTGGCCGTTGGCAATACAACGATTATCTGCACTTGTGCAATCAAAATCCAACACGATTCACTGTGCTGAGTGGCCTTTTAACACACACACACACACTTCAAATTAGGGCACACAAGTACACACACAGTCGGAGACAACAACACTTTGCCACAGTCACACATATAAAAACCCACTGAGTCTCATTCACGCCCATTCAACTGGCAATGTCATGTTAATTTAGCCTCACAAGAGGGGTTCAAAGTCAGATCCACATGTTTGACACTCAAGACTCCCCTGTGCTTATAGACAGGATCACATTTCATATTTAAACTGATCTGAATGACATGAACACACTATGTTGGTGTTAGTAGGAAATCACCACTGTCCAAATAATTGATTCTATTTTGTAGTGTCTTTTTTTTTGTGTTTGAACATGTTAGTTTTTCTTGTGTGTTTTGCACTTTTGGGTTATTATAGTGCAGGTGGATTTCAGTGGGGATGTTTGGAGCTCTGTTTATTTATTTGTTTAGGTTATTTTGTGAAAATTAGAACGCTTGTGTATTAAGGACAATAACATACTGAAAGACGTATGTGCCACATAACGCAATTTCAACATTTGTAGGCATTGTTTAAATACATAATATTGCACAGTATTTACTACGTGTCGCCTGTTCTAAGTCAGACCACAAACTTAAGCCTGCTGACAAAGACCAGTGAGAAGAAAAAATATCTGAAAACAGAATGTATATATTGGCATAAAATGTAGAAAATAATTACCTCCACTAAGTGTGTGGAGGAAGAATGAAAGAAAACAAGAGAGAGAGAGGGAGGGAGACCATCAAGGCAAATCCATTATCCAGGTCCACAGGGGTCAGAGGTGAGGTACTCGCCACAGGCCGCATTCCTACGGGCAAATCACCGTGCACCCGCCGCGATAGGACGCCCCTGTTACCATAGAAACCTAAATGTCAGTGGACAGCGGAGAGGAGGGGAACCAAAGTTGGCGAGTAACACAACCGCTCAGGTGCAATCACAACAATGTACGACAACTAATTGTTGAAGTTTTCAATATTCTATTATTTTGCCGGCAAATTTGTAATGCTTTTGTTTGTTTGTCGCCGCTCTGAAAACGCACTGACGAAAATACAATGTTTGATCTCAGTTGAGGTTTTATAGGCTTTTAATTGAGATCGCGCAACATTGAAGACGCACACGTTATTTTTATTACACACGAACTGGAAATGCCAGTGTCAGAAGATAGACAGATAGATAGATAGATAGATAGATAGATAGATAGATAGATAGATAGATAGATAGATAGATAGATAGATAGATAGATAGATAGATAGATAGATAGATAGATACTTTATTAATCCCCAAGGGGAAATTTGTTGTCGTAGTAGCGCCTTACAACTTGAAGATACAAAGAAACACACAAGATAAAAGATAAAAGATATAACGAAGCAACAGGGATGAAAGGTATATACAAAATAAAATAAAATAAAATAAAATAAAAGTAAAATATAAATATATATATATATAAATATACACTGCAGAGTGTAATCATTAATTAAGCAAATTAAATGTAAACAATAGATAGTGAAGTGTAATAAGCATACACGTATACAGTGATAATTAATCCACAGAGGATCTAGCAAGCGGTGACTTGTTGTAAAGGGCTACATTTTGATCAGTCTGCATGATTGATGGGTGATGAATCCCTTGAGAAAGTATTGAGAAATGACTTCAAGGAAACCTTAAATCACTTTAATTAAGTGTTTTGGCAACAGGCACTTCTATCCAAATAGCTATGACAGTGACGGTGCACAGGAGTTTACATCCACGCAGCTGCGCTCAGTGCAGTCAGCAGTATATTGATGACGAACAAAAGAGAGGCAGCTTCTTTACAACGTTAGTGTAAATCAATAAACCCGTCATCCTCTAGGGGTTGGCCTGGTCTCTCTCTTGAGACGGAGTCAGTAAGACACCACAGGGACAGCAGGGTTATTTATAGACTGGGATGTGGAGACTGGGAAGGATTCCCATGCAGGAACACTGAGTCTGTTTATGCTGCAAAACCATTGACTGACGTTTTCAGTGCCACAGATAGGGAACACTGTTTTTGTTCTATTTCTGTTTGTTTATACTTTTCATTTGGGGAAGGATCTAGATGTCTCTGAGATCATGTGTACTACATTTAAGTCAAGGCACGAGACCCTACAACTAGGGTAATGCGTTTTTGGAACATTGTTTGTTGTGGTTGTTTAACATGTTTTTAAAATTATCTTTACATCCTAAAAGCAATCAATTGATCAAATGCTCTGACAAAAAAACAAAACTAATCACAGGATTGTCATAAGGCCGTTCATACCTGCCTGTGTTGTACTTTTAGGGGCGGGGCTTAAGAGGGAGGCCTGAAGGGACTTGTTGACTTTCTCACTTGAGTTAAAGTCTTTTGGAGCTTGTGATTTTCAGTTTGTTTGAACTCTGGGTTGCACCCTTCATCTTCATCTTCCTCTTATAACACGGACAGGGTACGATACCATCCGGATCAGAATTCAGGTCAAAACTGCTTTTTCGGGAGACCACGTTTCCATCCACCATTGAGAATAGCAGCTGTACCTCCATCTTTGCCGGGCCGTCCTACAAAGAACATTTGTCTTGTTCACAAGTGTGAAACCAGTTAGAGTTCCTGTCCTTGTCTCTGCACTATGGATACATATAGCTGTTCATAGGAGAAACATATGTCTTAAATAAATTATGCTGAGTCATTTCTTCCCAGTGTTCCTGTGGCCAATGATCCGTTGATAGGAAGCTATGCTAATGGGACCACTGCTGTGACCTTCTGGTTGCAGGATTACGGTCTCTTGAAATACCCTCACTGTACCGAATCACGGCACTATTAAAAATAAAAATGTGTTCCTTCTGAATCAGCTTGTGAAGTGTGACCACATTGGCGGTGCATCAGCTGTTACGTCCTCAAGATGCTACTAATGACGCGTCTGCTCACAGGTGATCGGTGCCAGTCGCTAGAACTCACACAGGAAAGATGTGGCAGCGGGCGGATATATCGGAGAGAGAGAGAGAGAGAGAGAGAGAGGTTTAGACTGAGGACATGTTTTCCATTAAATCCAAAATGAGAACACAGCATTAAAATGAAAATATTCGAGATTGACACATGAAATAATACTGCTTTTAACCAAAAGGGCTTTTACTTTTAAAGATCACTGAAAAGCTTATTTTTTTATATTGTATTAATCTATCCTTGACAAATAAGCAGACAATCCAAATATATAACAGAAATATAATATAATACAAAATGTTCCAAATATAGAATATATAAGTCATCATCTTTACATCCATGTAATAGCATCACCTAATTGTTAAAAAGCATACCGAATGTACAGCACATGCCTTAATGAAGGGAAGGCACATCTTATTTTTGTGTGACAGTCCAATAAAACAGGTTTACTTCCAATAAAAGGCACAGAAAAGTATGGTGATGGAGGAGTGAAGGATGAGATGAGAGTGGAGGAAGATGTGACTGTGACTCCCTGTTAGTCCTTTGAAAAGCAACTCAAGTATCAGGGAAAGATTTAGAGAGACTAAAGAAATCTATTTAATCTTTCTCACGGGTCGATCGGAGAAAGAGAGGAAGCTGCAATATGACCCGATCATAGACAGATGAAGAGGTGAAGATGAAGAGGATAATAGGTGAGGAGGAGGAGGAGGAGGAGGAGGAGGAGGAGGAGGAGGAGGAGCAGGAGGAAGAGGAGGCACAATGAAGGAGACAGAATTGAAGTCATGAAGTGTGAGGGTGAAGTGAATCGGTCAACTTGTTCCCAGAGCAGCTTCCCAGCAAATCACAGCGTGACCTCACACACACACACACACACACACACACACACACACACACACACACACACACACACACACACACACACACACACACACACACACACAGATGGAAGGCACAGGTCTGTTTAGGTTTCCCAGAATGCCGCAGTATAGAGAGTGACACAGTCTGCAGGGCTGCGATGGTCGTGACCTGCAAACATTTTCCCTGCACACTCAGAGGCTCACAGACTGTTCTCTTCTTTATAGACAATCTGCCACTTAACTTGTTATTGGTAAACACTTGTTATTGGTTCAAACGCCTCCTGCAGCTTTCCCATTTTAACGTGACAGCTTGGTCGACACTGCATATCACAGTAGTTATGGACTTAAGGGGGAAAAACGTGCTCCAGGAATTGCAAATTGCTGTTTAATTATTGGCACCGCCCATTCTTTTAGCACTCAAAATATGAACTAATTGGTAATTAGAGTGGTAAACTCCGTAATTGTGACAATGAGGCTTCAAATCTAGGGTGTGACCTTTAAAATATTATGTCATTTTTGCACTGCCCTGCAGTATTTTGTCTATCTCTTTCCAGTTTAACACCAATAATACAGTACATTAGATTAAATGAGATTAATTGAGCACAATATCTTCACCCTGGACAACACATTTGAAAAGAGAAACTCCAGCATGTTGCATTTTTCGACATCAAAGATCATGGTGGTTTGTAGAAATGCATGTTGACTAAGCCTTTTTCTTGGAAGACCTTTGGACTGGTCTCAGTAGGAAGAGCACTGGTGCAAATCACTTAATGAAGGCTGAATTCCATTTAGCTCTTTGATTTCAGGGTCCTGCTATGGTGCATGCTGGCTCACTAATTCTCACTGGAACATTTTGTTACGGTGTAATTAGTGACGCCTGTGTTTTTCCTGCTTTGACAAGTCAACATGTCCCCTGTGAGCATGGCAACAACACTCTCACTGAGGCTACTTAACAATAATAATAATAATACAACATTATATTTTTTAACCTTGTGGTCGTGTGAGAGGAAAACTCATTTGGGAATCATGACCGTCTGTACAAAATGTCCTGGCAATTCTCGAAATATTTGTATATATATATTTTAGTCTGGATCAAAGCGCTTAACCGACTAGCGTAGAGGATTAAAATGCAGCATTAGCGCCACCAGTACAACACAGATCTGAATACACAATTCTAATGCTAAAGATTCACTGGTAAAAAATGAAACTTTGATATTTTACAATGTTCTCATAGTGAGCATTTAAGTTTAATTAATTAATTAATTTGTTTATTTTGCAGGGACAATGCACACCAATCAACAGTAAAACTATAAGCGAGCCAGAGTTAGCCAGAGAGGCTAATTTTCATCTGCTGTCCCTGGCCAGATTTTTTTTTATGGCATCCTGAAAATACATTTTCAATAACACAATGCAACAAAGATAGACAGACAGTAATGTATAGACAAAACTAGTTCACATCAAAGAAAAGTGTATCCACAGTAGATGCATATATAAAACACTGGAGGCACATAAAATACATTAACACTAAACAAGACAAATGCAAACGTTCCAGTTCAACAATATATTCAACCACTGGTGGAAAAGCGCCCTCTCGGATGCCCCTATGGTAGAGAAAGTGGCATCCAGACTACTGGGTGCCCTTATATGGTGAAAACGTGATGCGGCGCCATATAGGCGGCCCTACAAGCTAGAATACCTTCTGTGCGCATGTCATTTTGTTTTACCCCTCAGACGGCTTGTGTCCGCCATTCAACATAGTGTGCCATATTCAAAAATAGCCACGTTCAACCAGCAGGCACATTAATCAAGAATCATTATGCAAGCCAGTGTGTTACTTAATTACAGCATCATGTAACACTGTTACATGTATATATTCCCCACTGGATTAATTCCACCAGCCTTGTGGATCAAATCTTCACGATGTCGGGCCACCTATCTAAAAGCTCTGTCATCAAACACGGTGCAAGAGTTTACATTTCGCTGTCTGCTAATGTGAGAGTACAGAGGCGGGAGGTCAGGGCACACAGCAGGGGCAGGAAGCGTCGCTGGACTGAGGCCTAATTAGGTGTAAGCTATACAGCGGCTCCAGAGGGAGCTAAAATTGAGCCGGCAGCAACATGGGATTGTGATGCGGATCCCGTAAACCCAAATGTTTCCAGCTCAACAGGTGTCGGGATCCAGAACATGTAAACAGTGGCTAAAACCGGAATGCCGGGCAGCTTGTTAGTTAGCTATCGGGTCACATGCCAAGTTCCTTTCCAGGCAGAGTGAAAAACGTCCACAACAGGAAGACAGAGCTGGGAAAGTGCTGCAGATATATACGGGAGGACAAGGTCTAATTCTGAGTGTGTAGCGGGAATTAAGATGGCGACAAACACACAGATACACAGAGATACATACAGAAATGTTATTTTCTCTGTTATTCCAGTCAGGCTGAATCTATGTGAGCATTTTCCACACAGGCTTCCTGCAGCTTTAATACTAAATGCACCTTGGAATATACCGTACTTTTCGGGTTATAAGCCGCTCCTACGGCTGATCAGTGTCCCCGCTGTAGCAAGCTAGTAGCGCTGCTAGATAGCGCTGCTAGTAGCGCTGCTACCGGCCACTGCTGCTGCTACTGCCCGCTGCTGCTGCTACTGCCCGCGTCCCCTCTGCCCAAGTCGGGTGTCGAGCCTGGTCCCGCTACCTTCGGTGGTTTTCAGGGAGCTAGCGGAAGTTAGCGGGGAAGTGACGGAGCGCTAGCAGGAGCCCCAGCTGGCTACAGCGGGGAGCTAACGGGGACACTGACCGAAGGCAGTAGCGGCTTGTAACCCGAAAAGTACGGTAACATTTGGTTCACTTTAGGGCAGCGGAACAAGCTACAGTGTACAGAAATGTCGATTTAATAGAG
>JBAMJR010000084.1:4210000-4245000 GCA_038501785.1 Myoxocephalus aenaeus
GTGTTTTGGCGTGTTGCAGCCGAATATGATATTATTATGGTACTCAACCGCTGCAAACAAACAAACAAACAAACAACGTATTTATGGAGAACAGCAGCTGTGGACACTTTTCACATATCCATCTCTATGTTGCATCAGTAATTGGGTCACGGCAATTTCAACTTCAAAAGAGAAGCGAACCCGTCTGTTTTCATTCCTCTTTTTGCTGGATGACAACTATAAGTAGGTAAAAATCACACTGTTTCGTTCTTAACATGTTCCTTTCTGGCGTTAACACCCAGACACACACACACACACACACGTATAATAATCATCTGCACCAGAATCTATTCTTAGCCGAGGGAATGATATCCAATTTCTCCCCGTCTGTCTTCCTTTGTTGGTAATGGTGTTTCGTTCTTTCTCTGGGAACAACAAGATCTCTTCCAAGGACCAATTCTGTGCCATTAAAACCTTTTGGCCGGCGCTCTGGGACGAGAACACGGTGAAACCAAAACAATTACGGGAGCTAATACTCATAAATATGTGTGGTCAACTTTTAAAAAGCCTTGCTCTTTCCACTAAAAGATGTTATCAGGGAGAAAAAGATGAATAAAGTCTTAACCCAGGCACAGGATCCAATTCAGAGCCGTGAGCAATGGTCGGAAAAACTGAGTCAAGAGGGTTTTTTAAAACAAGAAGAGGGTAAAGAGGGTACTACTTGCTCTTTAACCCAAACATCACGTGGACTTTGTAAACCAACTCTCAGGAGGGACGGATTGCGATGACGCAACTTTATGATCGGTGTTTGGTAATCATCTCGGTCGCTTGTTGTCTTTACGAAGCGATCGCAGAATTACACTCAAGATGGACGAGAGCCAGCTGGGAGAAAGGCTGCAGCGCAACAGGCTCCCTGTATATAGTCTGTCTGCGCACAATGAGATTTATTCTTTCCTTTAAGAGGAACTTGACGACTGTTTTGCAAAATAAAGCCATTGCACAACTTACGCACGTGCAAGGAGGAAGAGTTTCTGCTGTCGTCTTCTATCTTCTCCAGATATACTGTGCTAACTTTTTAAAAACTCTTTTTATTGGTGTTTTCCCCACAATGTAAACAGTAGTATTTATAAAGTTGCTTCAACATTTATTTATTTTTTCAACATACAAAAAAAGCGCATTTAAATATTAAGTATATGGCAAAAACAGTATGTACAAACAAGATATATTTAAAAAATGATAAAAGTAAAAACAGCCAGCTTCATTGAGGTAGACTCAATGTCTCTACATGGTCAAAGAGGAGCTGCCATATGTTTTTGTTTTTTTATTGCTGTAGATCTCTAGATACTGTGCTAACTTGAATTAAGAAATCAGGCATGTTGTACCAAACAATCACTTTAAAAATACAGATGCACACTGAAAAGAGTAATACTATTCTTTTGTGTACCATAAAAAAATTATCTCAGACATGAGGGAAATAAAAAGTTCAACGCTGCACTGTAATTAAAACTAGAACACACGTGAACCCTGCTCACCCTCCAGCTTACATCATGGGCTCACGTCCCCCCCACATGCATGCTGCTTCTCCTCAAGCCCCCGGTACCCACCCTGTCTGTAGTTGGTCTTCTGGGACCAGGGGAGCTCTTCTAGCAGCTTACTGAACATCCAGTCAGCCTCTTCTGGGGACAGAAACCCAGGCAGCAGCCGCAGTCTGGACAGATGGAAAGACAAAACAATCAAAAATTTCTCTAAAACAAATTAAAAAAGCATAGCGAGCCAGAACATAAGCAGTGGCTTGTCTCATCGAGATAAGACTTTGGTGCAAAGTAGTCTAAAAAGCTAATTTACATTATTGTTAAGACGAAAGAGCAGCTAAGGAGTAATGCACTTCTGTGGAAGTAGCCACCACAGAAATATCTTTCTTTTTTCGCCTTTTCAAAACCACAAATATTGATTGTAAAGTTCCTTCAGCTCGCGCCTTAGATTCCTTCCTCTTGATTGTTTGTAATTTTAGAGACTCTGTATTTCAGTCTTGATAAAAGCATCGGCTCAATGCCTAAGAAATAAATGGAACATTCTGCTTGTCCATTGTGCTACACGTACAGCACGTGTCCACACATGTTCAGTGTCGATTAAAAACACGGCTCACTTCCATGTGTCCGAGTGGGTAACATGTGAGACAGGAGGCATGACAGTCACTGGGTGCTGAATATACGGTTGCTTGTGGGATGACTGCCATCTACTGGACTTAAAATGCACTCACAGATTTGTTGTCATTGTTTTGGTCAGTCCTCTTTTCAGAACTGATTTAAACTTATTTTCATCTAAAAGATTAATTTGCTCTCACCTGGACACTCCCGTTGGTCCATGGCTGATCTCGTGAATACCCGCCTGCCTGTCCAGAACAAAATAATGGATTATTTGCCAACATGTGTGTCGTATACAAAGGAATATAAAACCAAAATGTCATAAGACAAAAGAGACAGAAACATATTTGAAATGGATGAAATTGATGTTTAAGTCTGACCACTGAGGATAGAAAAGTGTAACTCACTCTATCACCTTCACTGGTGGAACATCTCTAACTTGCTGCGATGAAGAGAAGACAGGAAAGAGAAAGAACACTTCCTTATAAAACATTCTAACAGGTTGTAAAAGCTCAAATTATCCCAAAATTCAACAATGACTTTTATGTTAGCTGTCTACCTTGGTGGGCTGGTGAAACTCAAATGTCTTTGGACTTTTCTGTGGCCCACATCCCCAAGAAGAAGGCTCTGGGTTGACATTTGTGGGTGGTTGGTTGTTTGGGACTGCAATAAATAAATACACGAAGAAGCTGTAGGACTAATAATCCAGCATCCAGGGCTATGAATAAATGTATATATAAATAATGATCTCATTCCGTGAGGAGCAGGCAGAGGGAGTCAAATATGACCAATACTGAGGATAAACTTTGATCCTTGTATTACCTCTTGGTCCAGAGGGCTTTGGCAGTTGTTTGGCCCAGGAGCCCTGGACTCTGGCACGCTGACGCTTATCCGACATTATATTACATCTGCAGAGTGACCAAAGAAGAAGAAGAAGCTTTCATCAACATGGAAACAAATTCCGAACAAACCAAAAGAAATACACTCACATAAGCACTTAAATACATCTGATCACTAGATTTATCCTAAGAAACGCGTAATATCTACAAAACCAAGAGCTTCTAGAGGCAATTTAGGTTTTCCTTTGTCACAATAATTGATGACTTGTCAACAGTGAATAATTTTACACATCCTCCTCTATCTTCATATTTACGTGCATGTCTGTGTGTGCCTGTAGAATTTGGTGGTAATGCCTCAGTTTTGTTTGTCTGCTATGATATATGAGATGTAATATTGGACATTATACATCTCACTGAAAATGAATGTGCCGTTACTGACAATCAAAAAATTTAAAACAAGCAAAATATTATGAATGAAGTAACATTTGTATCATTGGTGAACTCTCACCGAAATCGCATACATTTTCTCATAAAATGCTGTTTATGTAATCAAATATTTCACATTCCATTCTCTTCGTTTGTAAAATATTGTAACTTCCTGGTCTTTTTAACTTCATTTAAAACAATATATATCTTTGATACATCTCATCTCATATTTATACTTTTGTAGTACTAGTTTCCCCCTCTTAATATGGGTATTGTAATGCACCAAGATAACAAGACAGATTCCTGTGTGAAAATCTACTTGTCAATAAAACCTGAGCCTGATATGCAGTGATGGGTCTCACTTAATGATTTAACTATTTAGGTTGATTCTTGTTGAGCTTTTTGCATTTCAGTGCAATGTTAAACGGCCCTTCTACTTAACTACTCTGATAACAAGGTGAAGACATCTAGCTAAGCTAAGCTAGCTAAACCTATTTATACAGATATATAAACACTTCGTAAAAGTCATAATATTAATAATTAACATCCCGTTGACCATTATTGAACATACTATGTAAACTACTCACCAAAACGGCTGCTGAAACGCAACACACGAGCTAAAAGAGAAAAAAAGACGTTATTCGACAGTGGAGACGTCTGACAGCCACGTGTGTTACACCAAAATAAGTCCTACCCGGAACTGAGATCCGTAAATAGGTTCCTTCCTGTTCTTTTTCAAATGTAATTTTTTTATTTTATTTGAAAAAGAGAATATAATACTGATTCAGGATGCAAGTGATAAAATACAAATTGAACAATAATGTATTAAAAGTAAAATATTATATAAGATTTAGATATTTTGTGTCTTGTTAATTTCACATATTGCCGAACATCCTTTCAGGAAGACAAAAAAATTGTTAAAAAAATAAAATATTGATCAATTTACATTCATGAATTTAAAAAGTACCAACATCAAATGTATCGTAGAAGAATAGTTTGAGAACAATGACAAAAAAGGTGAAAACTGTTTTTGAATATTCATCCCAGAAAGAGCAGTTTGTGTTAGTCTTTTTAAAATGTATACGTGTAGTTATTGGCAGGGTGATATTTATGAATAATTGACTTTATTCACATTTTATTCATGCGGAAGCATCCAGACCTTCTCCCAATATATATCATTTACAAACTGAACCCCATATTTATAATCCATTCTTTGTCTCTCTGCCTCTAGTCTTTGGCTATTGTGTTATCCAGATGTGCAAATAATACAATAGTATAATTACTATATTAGAACAGTATATTAGAAAATTTAGAACAGAAAAGCTCATTCTACATAATTCACACTTTTATATTAAAAGTATACAATAATGGAGGTATTTTACCTACACTACTATACTTTTAATAAAGAGTAAGAGTACTTCTTCCACAACGGTCTGGATTTGTTAGAAGAAAAACTTATTCTTACTCATTGATCAAGTACTGTTTTTCATGTTACCTTCTGAAATCATTAGCAAGGTACATTAGTTAGTCATATTCTTTATGAAGCCAGTGATTTCCGATTGAACTCTCACACACATGTTTTAATGCTTACATCTCCTCGTCTGGTCATCTGATAGTCAGGAGACTGAAGTATCAGTAAGGCTCTTGTTTAAGAACAGTATGGTTGCAGCCTTGTGATTTTGGCCCTGACCAGCCAATCTATCGAAGGACAGGCGGTGGCTCATCCATGGAGCCACAGAAGACGTCATGAGGCCCTCTGTCTATTATGATAACATATGAATTTAAGAAGGTAAACTGCTCTCATTCGGGAAGCAGTTTGGGATACACGATTGACCTGTCAAGTTGTGAGATTATGTAACTGTTTCTCTTTGCAAAGAATAAATGTCCTGATTAATGATTTTAACTCAAGGTGTCGGGTGAATTTTTCTATCAGGATTTCATTGGTTTTATTGTGCTGCTGAGCCAGTATGATATACAGTACCATCCCAAAACAAAACAAAAAGCTGTCATAATGTCAGCTATTAGGGGGAGAAAAAGGAACACAATTACACAACACTATGCCGTATGCCAGAACTTTTATTAACAAACAGTAGAAAACACAAGTTGCCAGCTATATAAACATAAACAGTGTATTTTACACGTAGAAATTCCAATTTAATCATTTCAATTTCCAAACATATTTAAAAAAGGCTCGTTACAAAAAAAAGGAGACCCATTCACAAGACCACTTAGTTAAAGGCAAAGGTCAGACCAAGGGATATTCATTTGTGCACCAACTGTGTGAGGAGGAGCAGTTGTCCTATTTTTGAAGCAGTCTGTAGGTAATGAGCATTTTAGTTTACAACTGTAGGAAATACTCTCTATCCCTGTGAAATCCTTTCAAAGAACACTGGAGGAACTACTGCATGTAATGTGCAGCAGTTTAGAGGTTTTCCTTTGTCTGTTAAGGTTTACATTTTGATTAAAAGAGGCACAAAATGGCACAGCTATGTAGTTCACATGGACATCGCAACAGCTGAATTACATCTTTGCAGAATACATTCTGAACTAGACAACCGCTTGTTTGCCCGAGAATCTTTTTGCATTAATTCTCAGTAGAAGGCACTTGTGATGAATACCACATAGCTAATGATAACTCTGAAAAACTTCGGTTTCTAACAAGTAAAAGAATTGGTGCAATAACAACCCACCACAAAGTATAACTTTAAGTATTCCGTTAACACGCAAGAATATAGAACAAAAAAGGGGAGAAAAAGCCAATGCATGACGATGGCATGTTCAGTAATGAAAGTTAACAGACGTGATGGAAAGCAGAAATTGCCATCAATAAATGGCTCATGGATTTGTAAACAGAACTAGGTTGAAAGCTAGTCTTAAAAAGGTCAGAGTTTAGCTAGTGTGTTCATACTAAATATAAAATAAATTATACAAATATATATAAAAGATGCCCACCACCATTTTCCACTGCTTACAACAGCAGGGTTAACAAATCACTATTTTTTTTGTTATTATCTCCACCATCAGTGTCAGTGACTAAATGTATTATTGTCCTTCGTCATGAGCAGCATTGTGTTTTCATTTCAGCCCCATTCCTTCTTTGGCCATTTCTCTCCAGACAAAAAATCTCATCAGGGCAGAGTCGTACACATGCTTTGACGTGCGAACTAACTGAAGGCACACATGTGAGCTCTCAGCCACACAGATACAAAAACACAATCTCCGCTTTCCTTTAAACGCCGCGCCGGGGTCAGACCAGAGGGGCTGCCTGCAGATTCGTCAGCCGTCTTCCTAATCGTTCTTCAAACTGTCTCCGTTCCTCTGCTCCCGCAGCTTCTTCCTCCGCAGGTACCCGGTGCGCTGCAGGCGGTTCATTCTGGCTCCGTAGAGGATGACGAGGTTGCACGGCACCAGCTTGGTGGTCAGCCAACCCTGCAAGGAAATAAACGCAATAAATAAATAAAAAAATTATAATAAAAAAGGTGCATACGTTTGCAAAGAACATTTGTATATAGCTTTCAGGCTTCCATCTTAATATTAAAAATGTGAAAATAATTGAAAACCTTTTCCAAGAAATCTTGAAAAAAAAAGGTGTGTTTTAAGTCAATTATACAAATTGTAGAGCACCTAAAACGTTTAAGGAAAAACAAGTGCAAACTGTATGACTTGCAATGTATCAAATGCTCCCATTTCTATTATTTTACAGCATTATTAATAGTTTCCACATATAAAGACAAAATACAGCCTGGACTGATGTGTGTTGCAACCAAATATACATTTCAAATTTGAAAGGTGCATTGAAACCAACTATCACCAAGCCAGATTAAGAGCAACATTGGCGTTTTACTTATTGCATTCCTGGATAGGTACTTTGAGGTTTCCACTTCTTACCATGACAGCGTGTGGGAAGTAGCCATTTGTCTGGCCCTGCAGACCCACAGTGGAGAGCTCAGCTGCCACATAGCGATCTGGGGTGGGCACGTCCAGGGTGGGCTTCCGGATACGAGTCATTTTAGTGACCACAAAGAAGGGCAGCACGCTCTGCAGCGAGACAAAGGGAAAACGTGAGACGCACAAATCAAGTGTGCAATTCATTAATCTCATCTGTAGGATCTGGGACTGTGGCGTGAGGCAGATTTACCATGTAAAATTATTAAATTGGTGATTTAAATTCATATTAAAATATAGAGATAGAATTTTTTTGCATTGAGCCTCTCGTTTCTTGATTTAAATATCAAACTCCCACAGTTGAACTCCAGATTTGTGGGAAACATTAGTATTGTGTCTTTCCGACCAATGGCACTGTCAGATATACGTAAATCACATTTAAAAAAACCCATATATAAATATTTCCTTTAAACTGTCTGATGACTGGGGTCATCAGGTGAAAGCACACTCAGGGTTTGCTGAGGTGAAACTGCAGTACACTCTTCCACCACAAGGTGGCACAAGAGTGAAGACTACAGGCGCTAAAAACAGAACAAACAAGCCTCCTTGTGGAACATATTTTCAAAAATGACCCCGCTGTAAAGATGCATCATTCATGAATGTATTCACGGCATTGCGCTTCCGGCTGAGAGCAACACGTTGGATTTTGGAACTTCTTTTGAGCTAAATCTGAGATGGAGTGGTACGATCTCTCAAAGTTAGTGGGAAACAATAAATCCAAAATCAACAACCTCAAACTCACCTGAATGATGATGCCCTGACGCCTGTACTCCTCCTGAAGGCCACGAGAGAAGAAATCCACAAAGGCCTGCACATAGAAGGATGGAAGATGGAAAATATGATCACGTCAGTCTGATAAATGTCGGTCTAAACTGCCAAATGGTCAAATAAGCGTCATGAACAACAGCAAGATATCGACCAATAAGAAGACACGATTCAAGTACAGCGCATACCTTTGTGGAAGAATAGAGCGTAAGCAGAGGGAGTGGGTACATGCCGCTGGCGGAGGAAATGTTCAGGATGACACCTTTGGACCTGAGAAACACAACCAGGTAGATTTAGGACAAGAACTTTGCCGTCTGAAATGTGACTGTGACTAACAGCACCAGAGTCTTGAATGAAAATCAATAACTCAAAACGTAAGCTCAAAAGCCTCATATTTCAACGCCACAGGGCTTCCCTCACGAAGTGACGCACTGATCCCAGAACAGTGCACTAAATGCATTTTCTGTCCTTATTTATTTTCCCTCTTCAAATCCATAAACTTTGAAAAGATTTTCCATGCCAGTGGGAACCCTGTGTGTCTGCACACATTCAGCACACACACACACACACACACACTAGAACTGTGTGTGTGTTGCCATGGCAGCCTGTTGCTGCAGTGATGTAGCGGAGCGACGCTCCAGCCTCACACGGCACCAAATGTGCCTGCGCCGCTATTGGCCAGCGGAAGTCACGTGGGAACCGAGCAGCCAATCGGGTGGGAAGAGCACTTTGTGTGAATTGAAAGCCCGTCAGCATTGCGAACAAAGGAGGAGAGGAAAAGAGAGAGAGATGGAAAGGGCTTGGTGAGGATTTCTTATCCCCCCCTTCCAGATTCAACAAGAAATATGTATAAAGTGTAACCTCCCAAATAGCAGCTCTTGGAAATCAACAAGGTTTTCTTGCATTTTCAGATTCCTCTCCCTCTCCATTCACAACACTGATGTTTGACTGCAGTCATGTCGTAAAAAAACATGGAAGCCCGTCATTTAACTCACCTCTCAGCCATTCTGGGCAGCACCAGACGGGTCATCTGTAAACAACAACACAAGCCCAGTTAATGTCAGCTGTCAAACACAAACAATGATACAACTCATGAAGGAAACTTCAGGGGACTAGGAAACAGTTTTAATGAATAATACAAAATAAAACTAAAAGTAAGGAGGGAAAGAGAGAGAGAGAGAGGCAGAGACCGACGGAGAGAGAGTTGCGTGGGTGGCGAGTACAGACAGCGTTGGTGTAGTCCACCGTTGCTTTGGGAACAACTGAGACACTGCAGGTACCGTGGCAGAAACGGCAGAAGAGGAGGGAAAATAAGAAGAAGAACAAAAAGGGGGGAAAAAGTGAGGAGGAAAAGTGATACGCATGGATCAAAAAGAAACTTTGAACACTGGGGTGGGATATAAATATGTGGTTGTAGGTATTTTGAATATATTTCCTCCCCTGCGAGAGCTAAAGTGTGTAAAGTCGTTGGAGACTAACTCACCTGGCACACTGAAGTGACGTTGACGTTGATCATGTTTGTGATGAACTGAAAACACAGGAAACAGGACAGATAAACAACCACATGTACGATTATGCCTCAGAGTAGAGAGCAGGTGATTGGTAAACTAGAGGCAACAACAAATAACCATGTGGAGCACGAGACAAAGACCATACATTTTAATTTGTGTTCTCGTTCGCAGGCTTAGACGAGTCAGATCATGTGTTTTTAGAGAATTCCCATTTTCAAATAAAGATGAAATAAGACACTCACCTCGTTAAGATCGGGAATTTGGAGGTAATACTCGGGGTAGGGGTAGGACACCCCAACATTGTTGACTGTTGAGGTAAGAAAAAAGACAAAAACATGTATTCTACATTGTTTTCATAAAGAAAAACTGGTGCTTGAGCAATAAAACTAGCTCCAGCTTCTACCACTAGGTGGCAGCAGAAGCTAACAAGATAGAAACAGGCATTTCACTCCACATTAGACACAGCCACACCTTACAACCAGTAGAGCACAATTGGCGTCATTACATTTTTTTTTTTTTTTTTAAAAGAGGACAAAGAGTTCCTTCAGCATTCAACTAAAAAGTACAATGGTGAACTGAAATGACATTTTTATGCAACTTTAAAACATTTACTACGAGTCGTGACATCGGTGTCACAATAGTGTCAGACTTTAAGAATGTAATGTACAAAAGAGTATTCATCCTTTGTGTGTCATGGCTCTCGCTCAACAATTTTACAGTGACTCAACCACACCTCAAACCTCATCCAACAAGGTGCACATTCACAACTTTACCTGACAAACTCTACAAAGTCAATTCACGTATCTAAATTAAGGAACTTTAAAAATAGATAGAATTCAATTACGGATCAGAGAGAACCAGGAAATGTCATCACCTTACTTTTTAAACAATATATTATCGGTGTTGTGCGATTCAACATGGCTGATGCATGCAGATAAATCCAGGAGGGCACTTTGCCAAAAGCCAAACAAAAAGGCCAAACTATGCACGGTTATGTACAGCACACCAGCCTCATGAATTATGTACGATCTGTAATACTTCTGACTACACGAAGAGTCTCAAACCTCCTGCTGCAAACGCAATGCATCAAATAATAATAATAAAATGTGGATATACACACACACACACTATTTAATGTCAAGCGCTACGAGTTTGTCTTGCTCTCTCTCTCTCTCCTCTGTCTGCAGTACAACAGGTTCTTGCAGTAACTGCAATCTTTTCAAATATGTCGACATACAACTGGTGCTTGCAAATCATCACTGGACAGAGTTGAAGGATGCATGAACACACTGTCCTTGGGGGAGAAACTAAAAGGAATGTTGCTCTTACCAAGAACTCCAATTTCTAGACCAATCAGCCCCTCTTCGATTGTGTCGTAGATGTCCGACCTGCCAAAGTCAACTGCAATGGTCCTGGTCTCCACTTTATACTGGTCCTCTGGGAAGGGAGAAACAGATGTTCCATTAACTTAAAAAAAAAAAAAAAAGGCTACAATGATATCTAGGCGCCTGTAGGAATGAAAGTTACATTGTAGAGTTGTGAAAACAAGCATGCATCCTTCTAGACTTTGTCTGAAGACTAGTCATCTTGTCTTCACGCCAGACACTCATTATCATACTTGTGTCACAAATCAGCCGGCATTACGAGGCCCAACAACAGGGAGTTTAAAAAAAAAACCTGGATCCATTCAAATGAGCGGAGCATGAAGCTGTCAGACTAGAACTGAAGAGGGCACTGCGTACCAACAAACCAGCCGAGCGAGCTTCTCCACCTCCTCCCTCCCACACCCTCGTGTTTGACGCGCCTGCTGCAATTACAATTTATTGTCCAAAGACTCGTTTAGCTGATAGGCAGCGGAGGGAGTTATAAGAGGAAAATTCCTGGGATGTGCCTCGGCAAAGATTAGTGTGACAGTGTATATTCAAAATTGAGACTAGACGTTAAAAAAAAAAAAAAAAAAGGGGAACCTTAGAGGGCTTTTAAAATGAACATAAGGGGGTGAAAGCCTTTCTGAAATCTAGTCACCACGGCCACTTTGAGGCCAGGTCAAAGAACGTGGTAAAACGCAGCTTTGGAGACGGCGGCAAGAAGCAGAAATATTAAGGCTGACTGCCAAATTGGAGGAGTAATCTGGGGAGGTCTGGTCCAACGAGATGCTCTCATAAGAGATGACAATGGAAGTATGGGCGGTACAGGGTGGGTTGCCCAGCTACATGCCAAGGAGGGTAGTTTGGTCGGACTAATCGTGAGGGAGGAGTGCCAGAGTTTGTCATCCCGCGACTACCCATCAGCCCCCTCGGTGGACTCGAAGCACGACAGGGGAAACTGCGCTGTGGGAGACGTCAGAGACAGATGGAAAGAGAGCGAGTCAGGGAGAGGGCACTTTTTGAATGGGTGTGGGTGTGGGGGTGCACACACACACACACAACAGTCTTTGTTCAAATCTGGAGACGGGCCAGAGGGGAGGAGGAAAAGAAAAGTTTAGCTTTCATTATGATGCTCATATTCCAACTGTCTAGACGCGAATGAGTAGTTGACGGGGTGGGAGGTACGTGACCACCTTCCCATATACACATCCTCATCTGCCCACTCAGTGCCCTCAACCTCAAACAGGATTCAGTGATGTTGTGGAGTCACACACACACACACACACACACACACACTTACCAAGTGACCTGGCCACGTCGTCCAGCTTGTCCTGGGAGCGACTGATCAACATCACGGCAAATCCTCGACGAGCCAGCTAGAAAGGAAAATCACAGTTAGTGACTAACGCACAAGTTTGACCGTCATGGAATGTTTGATTTTCATTTCTCAAATTTTCCATAAGTATGATTTAACTCTGGCTCTGGAAAAAGCAATGATAAACAGATCATCCAAAAGGCATTCAGTGGCTGTAAATTAATCTCATCTCCATGTGTAAACCAACTTGTTGTGCTCACTATGTTAGAAGCATGCTGCCAGAAGAGACTTTGAGAGCTGACAGACTCTTGAGACTGCACTTTCCTCAACTGCATTTTCCTCAATCTGCTCGTGTGTTCCAAAAGGATTTGAAATGCCGCAGAGGCGGTTTCATCACATGCCGTTTTTCTGCACGAAACATGCATAAAAACCTGTCGTAGTACCAACAGCAACAGTACGAGACAAAGGCCCTACACGACTACACTATCCACGAACACGTGGCAGGGTGACCCCTATTCAACGTGCGCTCGTTCCATCCGTATGAGCTCTTGTTGACGAGCCCATTTTGAAGTGTGTGTGAGGACTCTCTTCCACGTTAATAGGCCCATAAAAGCTCTCCCCTACTGTGGCCTATGAGTGAATACGGTGTGTGTGTGTGTGTGTGTGAGTCACAGCTTCGCCGTGGAAGAAATGAAATAAATAAGGGTCCAGGAGCCTCACCTCCTCCGCATAGGATTTCCCGATTCCATCCGTGGCTCCCGTCACAACTGGAAAGAGACAGAAGAGAAAAGAAGGTGAGTATAGGTTCTCTTCACAACACTCAGTGTAGCCGGGGTCGAGTCAACGAATGAGGGGAGAGTATGGTGTTCTTTTAAAAAGTCCCCAAAAAGTAAAAAGAAAGGCTCATGTTCCTGGAGAATTAATAATGCGATTGAACACATGGTTTCACTTTGGATTTTGAATCTCGGCCCTCGGAGTCGCGTCAAATGGCACGTTACATCAGCAGCGCCGGCATCTCACTGGCAAGTCACTTGCGCAACGCTCAGGCATCTACTATCCATCTACACCTTATTATCTTTGCATCTTACAACCGTTGTATAATATAATATATATATATATATATATATATATATATATATACCAAAAACACAAAAGCACAAATATGATCCCTTTGTTCACAGGCTTGCAACACGCCTTCACAGCAGGTTCGACCGCTTCCAGGTGTCACCGTAACGTCTCGGGAGCCCGGTCGTGGAGTTCATGTAAGACGTTAGTGTGGAGCAAATCAATTGGTGGCCACACCCCGCAACTCTATTCATCTGCGATTCAGGAAAGCCTCTCTCTAAGCTTTAATATCACAGCATTGTTTTCTTTTTTACGAGGAGGGTGTCCATTCTCAAGCTGCACAAAAAAAAAAAAAGTTGATTTTGCAGCAGATTTGCAAATAACTGCAGGATAATATAGATAGGAGTCAAATCACAAAGATTGAAGTACAAAGACAACAGAGGGGACGAAGATTGTACAGAGGCGGCGATGAGATGGTATAGATTGAAGCAGGACAAAGATAGAAGACAGTGTAGGATTCACAAAGCCCTCACACCCAGATACCTCACTGGGAGCAGCTCCTGTGATGCAAAGACAATATGGTTTATCTATGACTGGCAAGGTTAAAATCTTGTGAATCTGCAGTTTAGACAAAAAGGTGGAGGGAGGGAGAATAGTGGAAAAGCAGAGAGGACCAGAACAGTTTGGCAACAAATAAAAATAATCAAGAGGAAAGATTTAATAGAAGCGCAACAAAAAAGATGACAAAGTGGCCGAATTGTGGGGAGACGCAGACCGAGAGGGGGAGCTGATGTTCTTCCTCTACGCCGAGTTCTCCTCACCTTGTAAAGCAGGCAGGGCTATTTTTAAACATTCACTGCCCATCAACCCCAGCTCCTTCTTGACTGACTGAGGGAGGATGGATGGAAGGATGGGGGACGAAACGACAACAAAAAGAAAAAAGGTGGTGGTGAGGAGGGATTAGGGATACTTGCAAATACACACACATAGTTTGTGCATCATGAATATATTATCAGCCAGGCTTGATGAAAGATGAATAGAGGTAGAGGACATTCTCTGGCAAAGAGCTGGAGAGCAGAAAAAAAAAAAAAAAAAAAAAAGACAAGATGAGAGAGGGGATGCGGAGAGGAGGGAGTGATGACGAACATGGAGCAGCAGAGGAGAGGAGGGTGAAGTGGGGTAGGGAGGGATCCTAGGGGCGGCTAAAAATAGAACTGGGGCGAAGCAAGAGAACGAATGAGTGAAGGAGAAAGAGACAGAATAGAGATGGCGGTGGTGGAGAGAAGGAGGAGGAGAAGAACAAGTGAGTGAGAGAAGAGGAGTGAGAGTAGCACAAAGTCAAAAGTGAGAAAGGGGAGCAGAATCCCTGGTTATTTTTAAACCTCCCCCCCCCCGTGTTAAGAATGAAACGCTCCGTGGCAGAAAAGCCTCAATGGGCGCGGGCCGTACCAAACCAGGCTCTCGCTGCAGAGGCAGGTGGGGGCAAACAGGGAGAGGCTGCATTCGCTGCAAAGTAAAATGGCTGAGGGGGGGGGTGGGGGGGGGGATGGAGACAACAACCGCCTCGGCAGAAAAATCTGCTTCTGCCTAATTTAACCTGCAAGTGAATGAGGCTTATTGGTTTCATGAGCTATAGGAGTTACAAAGATCTATAAACACACGCATGCCAGAAGAACATTGGAGATATTATATTACACATTGTGGCCGTCACCTCTCTGGTGACAATCATGCACGTTTTGCAAGAAAGCGGGGCGGATGAGGACACCGTTTAGATCATGAAAAGTCAACACGACCGGCGTGACGAGGTTGCTCGATGGCAACAGCGAGACAACCTTTTCTGAGACTTGTTGTTCCAACAAGTGGGAGGTACAGACTGATGAGGAATAGCTTCTCCCAAACGAGGCCTACGGTACTTTTGGAGGAGGAAGAAGTGACTGTCAGCTGAAACTGAACTAGAAAGACACATAAAGAGCCACATTCCGGTCACATGGGAGGGGAAATTACCCCAAAGAAAGGCCGCTGGGATGTCACCTGCTCGCATGACTGATAGTTGCACCGTGCGTGTGAGAAAGCGTCAAAAATGCGCGTACGGCGTCAGCGTTTCAACCCTAACCTGACAGAGGAGAGAGCGTGCAAGAATGTGTTATGCACCATGTGGCAGGACCGTAAAGAACATATGCAATGTGTCAGACTCTAGTTCAGGCGACGCATGCCGGGCATTTTTTTTTTTTTTAAAAGAACAAAATTAACCGTCAGGCTTTTAACTGTCTCACTAATCCTTGATCGTCTCGTCACTAAACAACGAGTAAAACCCATCTGTTAGCCAAGTGTGCTGCTCCACGCTGCAGGGTTGCGTCTTTTGAATTAGAGGCGACGCAGCCAATCAGCTGTGAATCGGGCCTTTAAAAGCGCATGAAAAATCAATCTTTCAGCAACACGTTCTCATGCTGGAAGGGGCAAAGATTACGTTTGTCATCTAATTTCATAAAAATCTTAATTTACAAGATTTTCTTTACGATAAGGTGACTTGAAACATTCAAACTATTTAAGACAGTATTATCAGAAGTGACAGTTTACATATTTTTTTTCTTCCCCTTCTTTTATTAAACAAAGGATTTTGTTGGGTGTTTGGAATAGTGGGAGTGCAAATAACACCTCCATTTCCATCTGAAATTGTGATTTTCCACTCTGCAGGGTCTGATGCTCAGCCTCCACAACCCCCCTGATCCTCGTGCTGTACTTATGAATGACTACACTCCTCCCACTAATTAGTTAACAGCACCATTTTCTCAATAAACATCACCTCGAGGAGCGAGTGAGTGAGAGAAGTGTGTGTGGGTGTGCGTGTGTGTGTGCGTGCACAATTGGGGGCCAGCGCAGTCGGATGAGGGAGTTCCTCTCGGGTCTTAAGACATTTCCTTTTTGACTTGGAGTTGCCATCAGCCATCCTTATTGCAACGATTCAGGAAACAAGGCAACTATTACAGATCATCACCTACGCCTGAAATTCAACAGAAGAAAAATTGGATGCCAATTATTCCACCAAAAGCTGGCAACCCTTCAAACATGAATCTACGCTGGACAAACGACAGAGAGGGAAATGGAAGTCAACTATTTCCACTGTGACAGAACCGTACGATGGTTTTTGTGGACATTGTGTTCTGCTTGTACATCAAACACCCCCAGTGCTCCCAGCAGGAATTAATTCCCCTCACGCGAGCAACGTATTACATCTGTGACAAACACACAGATGTAACGTAACAACAAAAAGAAAGAGGATCTACGCAAGCGAGCACGTGACTGACAGCAGCGCTCCTGACGCACGCACGCCGACAACAAAGGGTTGAATGTGTTGACGGGGCAACCGCGTATGAGTGGTGTGCACAATGGAGAAATAAGAGAAGAAAATGGAGATTTGGGAGAGGCTGAGGAAGAGCCGCGTGTGAATCCACGAATGTATTCGTGCGTGTGCTGGAGGATGGGGATGCGAGCACGGCCGCCTCTCATTCATTCCCAGTTTCCCCTCCATCCATCCATCCATCCATCCCAACGCCTTACTGGTCCGCCATGCTGGATCAGAAGCGACCTGACGGGGGCGCATTTGCGCCGCGCATCACGTCCAGAGGTATTGACATCCCCCAGCCTTTTGTCTCCCTCCCTCCCTCAGCAGTGGAGCAGCCCCTGCCGCTGCCTGCTCACTATTCCGAGGGTCTAAAAAAAGCAGCAGGAGGAGTAAAAATAGCAGCGCGCCTGCACTGCCTCGTCTGGGAGCTGCCTGCCTGGCTGCCTGCCTGCCGCAGCACCTGAATACCAACAAGATCCCCCCCCCCCCCCCCCCCCACCAGCAGCATCACCACGACGACGACCAGGCTGCTGCTGCATCCTCAGCCCTCCACCTGAAGCCCAGATGAGCACTGCAGGCTGAGAGATAAAACAAAAAACACACGCAAAAAAGATCTGATGAGCAGTGGGGAAGAAAGGAAAATGCTAAAAACAGGGCGACCACAAAACCCACTTTTGATTTAGATTGACGTTGAATGCATGAGAGAAGGCACGCGTTAAGATGAGCTATACAGAAAGTATTGGTAGAGATTCAGATGCATTTGAATTCTCTCATGATTAAGGTGTGCTGATTAGTAAAATAAGCGGCTGTAGTGAGTTTAGTTGTAAAGAAAGCTGGCATTGGTCTTATATCAGTTCCCCACAGGGTGATGTTTTTTTGTTTTTTATTCAACTTCCTATGCAAAGACGAGCGATACTGAGCTAACCCCCCCCCCCCCCCCCCCTCCCAACACCACCAAATCCCCAATTAAGATTCTCAGTGAGGAGAGACTGCGGTCCTTGTATGCCCCGTACGCTCTCGTTACGTGCCGTTATGTAATCTGTCGCACCCCAAACTCGCCTATCAACGAGCAGCCCCTCCCACCTCAGAGAGAGGAGAGAGAGAAAAAAAGATGGAGGGAGGGATGCAGCAGAGGATCCAAAGACAGCCAGCCCCCCCAACACACTCACTCCATCCACCCACCTTCGACATTCAAAAAACACACACGGGCTGCTTTAAATAGCAGGGGAGGAAAGTCACATGGGTGATTTAAAAGTAGACAAAAATAAAGCTGGATGGGGAGGAGAGGGAGAAACGAGGGGAGGACGGGTGAGACAGAAAGAGAACATGTACTTCAAAGCTGCCCAAGATAGAAGCAGCATCTATATTTGGGCACAGAGCACAACATAGTCGCATCCCCCTCCCACCCTCGTCACATGCTTTGTTTAAAAAAAAATAAAAAATCTAACAAAACACAATTACTTGAATTGAGACTTTTGTGCAGGAAAGAAACTTAAAGACATTGACAGATTGCACGGTGTGGATTTAAAGTCAAACAAAGCAGGCAGCAGGTGATTTCACTTCATTAGTCCGTCCTCTCTGATCAACACTCCTTCAGTCAGTGAAGTCACCTGCTGCAGTCTTTGGCGAGCACACACACACACACACACACACGACTGAAAAGACTATTTGTGACACCGATATTGGTGAAAAAAAGAATGTACGAGAAGATCTTTTCAAAAATGTGAAAGATACTTTAAAAGTAGCTTGTATTCAAAATACTTTTTATGACGTACCCATCATAGTTATGCAGCCGTTCCTACGAACAGACACCATTTCATCCATCAAGGGTTTATGAGCCTTCAGTCAAAAACCATAACCTGACAGCCAAACAGTTTGAGCGAAACCCCCACAAACAAAACCAAACGTAAAAATCATAACCCAGGTCATAAATCACTCTTATCTGAAAGGGTTTATTGGACGTTCACACAGATGATTTATGTGGCCTTACGAAGGTTACGCAATGATTTGGATGAGAACATGACCTCATACATTCTTCTGACGCGAACACCTCCAGAGAACATGTCAACAGATCCAACCGAACCGACCGCTTCTCTGGCACGTTGGACTGAAACCAACTGAACAAAAGGCAGCAATAAACCACCAATTCCAAATATGTTCGTGGTTCAGTATTGTGTGTTTGCATAACGAGACCGAGCAGCTTTTTCCACTATTGCACTTGTTATCTTGGAGAGTGAAATGTGGTTAAACCGGAGAGAGTTGCGCAAACTCTGGTTAAGTTCAATGGCAAAGGGCTTAAAAAGAGCGAATGTGGGAATAATTCTCAGATTAATATACCAGTTTACTTCCGTCACTCAATATCACCTTTATGGGAGGAATTCAAATAATGTAATTCAAACTTTGTTTTTTTTCAGTTATCTAATAATACAATTTAAAAGATCATATGCGGTTCATGTATATTATATAGTAAGCAATGTTTTTTATGTGAACTTGTACAGGCTTTCTTGAGGGAATTTTCTGACGATTAAATCGAGACATCAGATCAAACAATGATGAAAAGTTGAAGCACGAGACCATTTAACTAATAATTTGTTACTGACAGGTTGCTACAGATCCAGAAGTCAAATCTAGAAATGTTCACGTTGGCAGTGGTCAGAAAACCCAGTATAATAACTTAAAATATGATAAAGTGACAAAACGTTAAGTGTTTGTGAAGCTGCACATTAACACTTAAAAACAACACAATTGCAAGTAGACGACCTTGTTGCTCATTGAATGCAAGTATTTAAGATATGAGAAAATAAACACTAAGAGAGGGATGAGAATGTGAGAGAAGTGAACTACAGAGGAGACACACACGGCTTAAAAGAGCTTGAAATGAGGGATGCAGGGGATTTTTTTTTTTCCTCCCTTTTTTTTTTTTTTACCCAGCATCCCTGGCTCCGGCACGTGTCACAGAGCGTGTTCATCACATGAACAGCAGTGTTCTCTCTCGCCCACACACACACACACACTCTCTCTCTCTTACAAAGCACTAGGGGGAAGCACATTCACAAGGATGAAGACGTGGAGACCCTGCCTCAGTCGAAACATTTCATTCACATGTGTGCATTTTCCTTACCATGAATGAAGCCCAAGGCCTATTCATAAACTATACCTGAGATGTATTCTCGTGATAATTAATAGCCGCCTTGTGATTCCGACTCGCCTGCAGTTTGGGTTAATACACTATTAAAAAACACCACTAATGTTCATTCCTGGAGTTGAATTAAACGCAAACTAAAATCTTTTACAAGCGCTGACCCAAGTCTTTGTCCCTCTCGTGCCGTACCGATGAATGGCTGCATCCTTCTCAATAAACTGATGTCAAAGGGAGGCACTTCTAAGGCGCATCACTATCCCACCCCACGCTTGAAAAAGCTCCCTTTGGTTTAATCTACTTCCCTGTAATGGAGTTTTATACTCACGCAACAGAGCAGACGCTGGCTCCGTTATATAAGAGGAGATGCTGGGGGGCGAAGAGAGGAGGAAACTGGGCATTACTACACATTAGAGTATTCCAGCTGCTCCACTGGAAATAAAAAGCAGACATGTTGAACACTGCATCATACATGTGTTTTTTTAACCTGCTAAAAAAAAAAAAAAAAAAAAAAAAAAAAACATGAAATAATAAATAAATAAATCAATATCTAAATGCAGGAATCTCCCATTCCTCTGATGCACCCGTTTGTCTTCCTCTAAATCAACTATGAAATTAAAAACACGAAATGTGACATGTTTTTAAGAACTGCCATTCCTCCACTCAACATAAAACAAAAACAAGAAGTAAGCTGCAGACATGGATGGATGCACAGTGCAGTAGAGAGGCTGGGGAAGCCGCCTTCAATCCTGCTGCAGTGCTCCTGCTCTGCCACTAGGGGTCTCCTCCACTAAGGGAAGACCAGCAGAGGAACTCCAGAGAAATCCCTGCTCTGCTCTGCATGTGAGAGCTGCAGAGCTTCAGAATAGAAAGACTTGTGGCGATAACATGAAAAAAGGATTACAAATCTAAAATTGAAGAGTATTTTTCTGACCCAACTGCTTCCCAGACTTCACCTGCAACCCTTCTCATATACAGTCTTTGTCGGCAACACTCAAACCTGTCTGACCAGGAAATACCAGTTGTCTCCCGTGTTGCCACAGCAGCCATGTGCACATGGAAAAAAGCACATGTTTAGCCAACTGCAGACGTGGGACATTTTTTCAAACAGCATGGTTCACAAATAATTCCTTCTATGGGTGAAACAGGGAGGGGGGGAAGGGGAATAACTTGCTCGACTAGCCAATATGTTCCTCTTTTACTCTCACATGAAGTCACTAATATCAAGATACCAAACCAGTGGCTTATTTCTCAAACTACAACAGTTATTAAAAGTATTTCTTTAAAATGACAGAACGTTTATGTACATAAATAATATCGCATGAAGCAGAATTCCTTTAGAACTTTTGATTCATTTAAAAAAAAAAAAAAAAAGGTCACTTTATATCAGTGAACATGTACTGCCATGTGGAGACACAAAGCCTAAAAAGAGTTATTGTGTAACTGCACAGCTAGAAAGACTGGATTCAGAAGGAATGTGGAAAGAAAATACATTAAAGACTGAAACTCTTTCCAACTTGTACATCTTCTGGAGTTTCACTTATACACCCTTGTTGCTTACGGGGCATTCAAATACCATTCAATGGTTAGAGGTCATTTAACTTGTCACAACAGGTGCCTCTGTCTTTTAGTCAAAAGGTGAGGAGGCGGAGTGGCACCACTTGACGTGCTTCAGAAAGAAAATCACACCACCGCTGCCAGAGCAGGCCAGACCTGCACATCTGGTACAACCAGCTGAGGACGCCTCATCATGAGCAAACCCCTCCTCCACCTGTTCACTTCCTGCCGTGGCTGCAACCGTTGGCATGTCAGACTGGTGCCAAGAACTGGTTTCAGGGAGTGGCATGCAAGTTTACTTATGAAAGAGAAAAAGAAAGAAAGAAGAAGAAAAAAAAAAAAGGTATGATGGAATTAATGTGTGGAAAAGTTAATAGTTTTCATGAACCCTGAGACCATTTCCTGCACTCTTAAAAACAACTGAGTTCTACAGAGTCACATGGGATTTGGACTAATTATACTTAATGCAAAGTTAGAGAAGCGATGTTAGAGCTATAGTAGATCTGACAAGATACTGGGAGGGGACCAATGGATGACGAAGCGATGAACAAGCTATGACTCATCGGTGTGCACCGGTATTCCTCCGCATATTCCAGCAGAATCACAAAGAACCATACATTAGTCATTCCTTAAGGCACCCTACCTTTGCGTCATGCGTCTCGTTGCCCCTTAAGGCGCACAGGGGCATCAATTAAACGATCCATTCACAACAACAACAAAAAAGGGGGATAAAAGGACGATTTGGAGGCAAAGTGCGTCACGGTGCAGATAAACAGCTGGGTTATTACAAGATTAATAAATAATAAAAAAATATATATAAAAAAAAAGAGACAACAAGCATTCGTAGCATCCGGGTCGCCTGGTTTAGGGCGTTCGAGGGAGATTATCAACCTATCCCGATGCGAAGGGGAGCGTTTGGTTAAAAAGAAAATGCGCAGCAAGAGGCTCCAGACGCAGCGGTCTTCTCCAAATAGGAGACTGGAGAAGTGGGTCAAGCCATGGCAGGGCGATTCCTGTGAGACCAAAATACACTTTAAACAAAAATGGACCGCCAACTCGCTTCCAGTGTGCCCAATCTCGTTGAAAAAGTATATTAGAGAGTGAAATCCAATTAAAAAAGGAGCTTTAATCTCATCTAACGTGTATTGGGCAAACGGAATGGGACCAGAAACCGACGACACACACACACACACGCGTGACTTAACACCGCCTGATCACAAAATACACAAAGTGAGAAACAGAAACAACACCACAAGTGTCAAATTGTTTGGAACAAACAACGTGACATATTTTGAGAAGTCAAAAGAAATTATCTGGATGTAGGTCACGTTTTTAACTGGACACATGGGTTTGTCCTACATCATGCGGATGGGCTAAGTGCGCCGGCTGAGAGAGAGAGAGAGAGAGAGAGAGAGAGAGAGAGCTCACCCACATAACACAGCTCTCTGAAAAAGTGCGCATAGCCTGCGCAATTTGGCTCCTGGCTCACCAATGTGGGGCATCCCCCCCCCACACACACACACCCCATCCAAATGTGGGTAAAAAAAAAAAAACGCTGACTGAGCCCCTCACAACAGACGGTGCTGTGTTTGACGCGGGAGGAGAGAAAGAAAGCAATTGAGCTAATAAGGACCATTATGTCGCCATGTCAATCAGCTGCTTACCTGCGCTTGTTACGCAACATCAACCTCCCCTTGAATTTGAACCACACACTAAAAAAGAAACGCACCAGAATGCAGCTCTCCTTTGTGGCAAAGTGAAGTTTGAGCTTTACATTTTTTTTTTAAATTAAACCCCCCCAAAAAACCCTCGTTGTGGAGTCCACCTGCCTACTTTAGTGAGAGCTGCCCTCTTCGTGACCGTGGTGTCTTAAAAAGGTGGCGTTGGACGCTGACGTGAACCCAAACTCACCTGCCCACTTCCCCAGCTTCGGAGAGAGCAGCTGCCCGTTCCCCAGGACCCAGATCCTGAAGCCCGAGAGCAGCCTGTAGAGCAGCCACAGCGCCAGCGAGGCCACGGTGAACGCGCCGACCCAGAAGAGAGGCGCCTCGGCCCCGCGGAGCGTCTCCTCAACGTTCATCCAGTTCATGGCGGAGCGGCTCTCGGTGTGTGTGTGTGTGCGTGTGTGTGTGTGTGGAGGAGGAGACCTCAATTTTAGGCAACGTGCTTTAATTTCCGAGCCACAACGTGAGAGAGAGTCCCTTTATAAGGAGGTTGTAGCATCACACACTCCCCCAACTCCCCCAACACTTGTCTAGCCTGATTTAAAGTGCCCCGCCCACCCCGCGCGCTGCGCCCCGCCCTCCTGCGCTCCTCACTGGCTGCGCTCGACGTCCCTTGGTGGGTCCAACCCCGCCGGTTGGACGTATTTGCGTGTCAATCATCGCCCAGAGCTTCCTCCCATTCATTCGATTTTTCTCTATGAAGCAGGGCGGGTCAAAGGGAGACCGGCACGAGGAGCGATTGGGCGAAAATTACGGCAGCTCCCATCCGGAGTCTGTGATTGGCTCTCGCCGGAGCAGGTTTGTCGGTTTCACTCGGGATTATGAAACCTTCCAAACCCACGCTTTCGGGAGAGAAAGAAGAAAAAAAACTGCCCACACCACTTTATGAATGAAAGAATGCTCTCATTGGCGCAATGTGTGCCGGTGGTCCCGCCCCTCGGACGGCGCTTGGAGGCACCTTATTGGCTCAAGCGGTGCCAGTCTGTGAGGTCAGCTGTGCGCCCACCTAGACATGAGTCACGCGTCCATTTTAGGTATTCCGCCTGCATCATACTGCTGATAACCACACAAAAAAGTGTGGAAGCCGGTGCAGTGAGGCGTTTGAGCGCACATATGCGCCAAATAACTACTTCCACATTAGTGCAGGCTCCCCAAACGGGAAAAACTACAATCCCCAGTTCAACTTTCGCTTCTTATTGTTCTTCTTCTTCTTCCTTTTTTAAGACTCTCGCGAGAGTAACCCCCCATGTAGTAAGTTCTCCATCCAAAAGGGAGACGAGAGAGTGAGTGTGTGTGTGTGTGTGTGTTACATAAACACGGAGACAGGCATGTGGGTTTTTCCATCGCTTTAATCAACTGTTTAACATCTGCATGCACATGAATGATGTCACGATTTTCTCCTCAACATTTTTCATTGTCTCCAACTCATTCCCTCCTCTGCGCCATGCTCTCTCTCTCTCTCACTCTCACTCTCTCTCACACACACACACACACACACACACACACACACACACACACACACACACACACACACACACACACACACACACACACACACACACACACACAAACTAAACATACAATGCGGACACACCGATGCTCTGTGGCACAAAGCAAAGCCTGCCACGTACTCAGCAGAGGGACGAGAGTACAAAAATATGTCCACGCGCTGACAGTCCTCGTGCAGCTGCTCTCGTTCTTTGACACAAGTGGAGAGAGGAAGGCGCAGCAAGTTGTGTAACGATTTCAAACGGGGTGAAATACATTAAACGCATCTATGCAATTCTGCAGAGTGAACATATTTATTTACAAAGTGTCATCTGTCACAAACAATATACACTTTACCAGCACCGGTACATTCTGGTATTGTTGCACAATTTATATGATACATTAATGGATAATTTCATAAAGATTTATCAATTTGCAGGATTATATGGAGCAATTTTTTCCACAGACATATTTGCCAAGAAATGTCATATTTAAAAAAAAACAGCACATATTTATTAACACAGCCATCACAATTGATTTAGTTGTGAAAGAGAGTAGCTTTAAAATGTGTTTAAACTGCTAACAATGAATTCCATCAAACGTCACACGCACACGCACACACACACACACACACACACACACACACACACACACACACACACACACACACACACACACACACACTGTTTTGAGAGTCCACCTTCGAGCCTCGGTCGTGTCCTCGCAGCCCCAACAGCTGAAAACAAGAGAACATGGGGGTTAAGTGCTTCACAAGTCTCTACACGTGTCTGTGTAATCTGCACGACTCTAAACACGCAAAGCATACACAAGTGCACAAACACATTCAGCATCGGTGTGTCCGAATTTTGCTCTGAAACAATATCGTTGAATTGTGTGTGTAAGGGATCTTTAAATAGACATGACAAAAAGAAAAGTGCATGTGCATTTGTTTTTGTTTGTGCCACAATGATAGCACAAACCTCTAGTTTTCTGTCTTTCTTTTTTTCATTGTATACACGAAATGATACACGAGCTAATCCCAGCACACACACACTCTCTCTTTCAAACACACACACACACACACACACACACACACACACACACACACACACACACACACACACACACACACACACACACACACACACACACACACACACACACACACACTAACGACCACTTTGACACTGCAACTTGACAAATCAGTTACTCCACCCAATAGCGTCTCTGTCCACACATTAATCAAAAAATAAATCTTATATTTCTTTAATTTTACTAATCCTGAAGCAAACCTTTTTCAGTTGAGCACAAATAATTTAAAGAGTAAAAAAAGTCACGCCAGTGCAACGTTTCGGGCTTGTTTCATCTCTACAGATAATTTCTCAAACTGAAAAAAAAAAAAGACTATCATCACTAATTTCAACCACTTTTCAAAATATAAATTACCCAACTACAAGCTGAAGTTTTTTGTAGTTCAAACACAGATATTTACAGAGTTTAGAGGACAGCAAACTAACTAGTTTGAATTCTCTGCCTCTTGTGTGTCGCTGTCCACCTCTGTGGTGCTGAAACGCGCGTTTCAGCACCACAGAGGTGGACAGCGACACACAAAACCCCTTCATCTCTTCTAAAGCTCTCTCATGCAAATGGTCGACTTCTCCTCTTCACATGGGGTTTACACATTGGCACGAGCATCAAACACACACACACACACACACACACACACACACACACACACACACACACACACACACACACACACAGTGACTCCTCCTTGACCCGTTTAACTGATGATATTCATCATTAACGTCTGTAACACCGCAGCTTAAAGATAACTGTTCAATAAGAGCCAAGTTCATGCAACACACAGCCAAATTCCTCTTCTACTCTTCCAAAAGCTGTGATAACATTAACGTGAAAAGGTATAGTAGTAGTATGTGTAGTAGTAGTAGTAGTAGTAGTAGTAGTAGTAGTAGTAGTAGTAGTAGTAGTAGTAAACCCCCAACAATACCACAGTACTCTTAACTCTAAAAAACGACAGCTCCGTTCACACATTTCTGCCCAGTGAGTCACATACAAAGCCTTTAAAGCATCTGACAAGCGACACCGCTTCAGTGCATCTCCTCAACATTATTATACAGACGCTTACAACAATAATGTTTTATTCTTCATATATACCTAGTCCTGTTTCATCTGACGACCACCGCAACATTTCAGCAGCTGCATCTGAGGATACAGAGAACTGAAATGAGCTTCAATTGAATTTCACCTGGGGAAAACTGTCCATTTGAACCTCTTATTTCATATTTTCATGTCTGTAATTTCTCAAAAATAACTGAGGCATTAAAGCAAATATCAAGTTGATTTTGACAGACACAATTACAGCAAAATGTATGTTTTTATTTGACACGTTTTCAGACTTAAAAACTCTAAATTCTAACTCAATGGCAGCCTTAAAATGCATTTTAATAAACTGGGAGCTGAGAAATGTTCTTATTTGTACTGTGTGTTGTAATTTTAAAGATCAGTCCTTCAGTGGATCTCTAACAAGTCTCAATGGATATATTTTCACATCAGCTGCAGTTTCTTATCAACTGATATTTTACAGTTTTTCAGTAATTAAGCTAAAGAAAAGTGTGTATGCATGCCGTCTGACAAAGTGATATATTTGTGTGTGACATATAACATGAAACATGTGACATACCTGTGTGCATGTGTGTGGTACGTCCTGTTTATCCTGCAAGAAGCATAGAAACAGATATTAATGCACACAACTCACTGTGTCACCATACAGGGAACCTGCTGAGACAAGCACACGCTCCCAAGAGAAAACACACACTCCAATAATACGCTAATGTGGAAACAGAAGGGCAAACACACACACACACACACCACACACACACACACTCTCAGAAATTAAAGAATTTACCAAAACAAGACTTCCATATTTTACGTTTCTTTATGTCTGTACAGTCAGATAAAAGTCTCGCCTTTATTTTGAAAAATTAAAAAGGAATCAAGATGTATGTTTAAGTCCAACACACACACACACACATGCGCACACACACACACATGCGCGCGCACACACACACACACACACACACACACACATGCACACACTTCTCAATTGTGCACGTGTGAGACTAATAAACTCATTCTATTGTCAGAAAAACACAGAGACGAACAGATTTACATGTTTATATGTAATATATAGGGCCGTATATCCATTCAAACACACTCTCTCACACACACACACACACACACACACACACACACACACACACACACACACACACACGCTGCGCCACATGTAACCCTCCAGCTTCCCTCTCTGTGCAACACATCTTTAATATGAACAGCGTGAATCACAGTTTGAAGATATCTCGGTAAAAAAAAACATCCCTGAACACACAAACTGTAAATTCATCAAATAATCATCTCGAATATAAATATAAATCCACGTTGAAATGAACATGGTCAATTTCTTGAGATTTAATGAATGTGGGTCATTCTGCCCAAATCTGGGATCAATAAGCATGCAGGGTAAATGTTCTCATCATGAATTAGTTTCCTCTCAAATATCAAATACAACAAGAAAAGAGGAAAATAAGATTCATGTTTCAGCTTCTCAGTTTAATATGTTCAGACATTACAGATACAACCCAAAGTTACTGAATCAATGAATTGAATATAATGTATTAAAATACAAATGTCTCTTTCTGTATATCCTGATATGTTGTATGTTTAAATAATTGTCTCTCAATTAAATCTATAGATGACGATAAACGGACACACACATCTCCTGCTGTTATAAGTGTGTGTGACTCTTGGCAGACACGTGTGTGTGTGTGTCAGAGTGTTTTGTTTCAGTGGATTTTATATTTACTTTTACAAAAAATGTTAATAACAATTTATCTAATACTTTATCCAAATGCAACTCACAGGAATCCTGTGTGTGTCTTTACATACGTGTGTGTGTGTGTGTGCGTGTGTGTGTGTGTGTGTGTGTGTGTGTGTGTGTCTATAAATGCATCTACATTCCATGCTTCAGACTTAATAACATGAATACCATTCCATAGCCCTCAAACAAACACACACCAATATTTCACATATGTGCGTATATGCTCAAAAACGAATCAGACCGACACACTCTCTCTCTCTCTCTCTCACACACACACACACACACACACACACACACTTACACACCCACACCCACAGAGACAGCCAGTAACAATCTTGTGATGACAAAGCTGATAAATCACAAATTAAAGCCACCGCTACTTTACTTTAAGAGAAAAAATAAGACCTGATAATCTTAAATTCAAACCAAAACAATGTGCTAAAATGTTGGCGTTGCGGTTTTACATTAGCGTTCAACTCTGTATAAAATGTACATCTAACTGGGATCGACTTCACGCCTCCAAGTCAGCAAACACACGCTTCTAACACAGACAAATGCTGTGTGCGCACACACACACACAGAGACACACACACACACGCCGCTGAACTGAATGGAATATTAGCTTGTTGATGTCATCTGCCTTAAATATGACAGACATGGTTTTACTGAACCAGCTTTGAGGCATCACTCTGCAAAACCTGCTACCGAGACCATCTACATTCATTTAAAATAGGTTTCAAATGTAAACTGCTGTGAATTACTGAATTAACATGAGGGGCACTGCATATTTCACTTACTTTGCTATCAGAACCATCTCTTTTAAATGTACTCAAAATATATACTAAGTCCCCATTTTGTTTGGACAAAATGAACGCAGACCTGCAATAAGTCTTACCTCCATAAAGGTTATAATGTTCAGTTTTTTTAAACAGTTTGAGATACTGGCAGGTGTTTCTATTATTTTGTCCACTCTGTTTGTATCAGTGATGGTTGTCTAAGTATCAGAAACACCTCTCTGTTTAACGCAATACAATTCAACAGCATCACAGACCCTGAACAAGGATCATAAAGTTAAATCTTTACAACAGTTTGAACACAAACGTTATGACCTTCATGAAGGTCGGGTTTCTTGCAGGGTTTTTGTATCAGACGGCTTTATTTTTAGCGACATGAACGCAGAGAAGAGTGTAAAAGAGTTTAAGCAATCAGCAGATTTAATTCTGAGTTTGTTAATCAGACAACTTCTTATTCGGAGACGTTCATATCATTTCAGGGTATAATAAATGATACTTGAGGGTGAGGATTTACAAAGCTGACATTTACAGTGTTTACATCGACAAGAACAAGGTGTTTCTGTAGGTTGTTATGTTCTGTCGGCCCTCTAATGACTATACACACGGATGTGATAATGTAAATATAACCAGCATATCAGCAATGTTTCTGGGACAAACAAATTCAAACACTATATATAATTAAATATAAATGGGAGTTCATCAACCTGCATTGTTTAATTTGTGATCGTGGCGATTCAAACTAACATATTCGGCTGCTTTCGAGTTGCAGCTAAATGGCTGAAATGTCAGTTTTTTTTTTCTTCTTCCCTTTTAGAAAAGGTACAGGCAGGTGGGCCTTTAACTTTCTGCATTCAAGTACACAAGCGTGTTGACCTTTTTAACAACTGAAATGAATAGTTTGCCTCTGAACTACTTGTTGTAACCCGTCCTTCCCTTTTCTTTGCTCCACCTTTCTTTCCCATCTATTCTACTTTTTCTGTGCCCCTGCAGACACATTTGATAAACAGCCCCAATTTAACATCTTTGGACGGATTAAATAAACTAAAGCCTAGTTTGTTTAAATCAATTCTAGTCTTACTACTCTACTTTTTGCATTCTACTTTTCACATCCAGTAAGTTCTTGAATTAAGCCTTGTGTTAGCAGTAAAACAAAAGATTAGAAATGTTCTGTATGCATACCCTTTTGTTTTCATCTGAAATTATTACGTTTATTTTCACCAGGAAGAGGACCCATTCATACTCAAGCACATAAAAGCCACAGCTATTTACCGATTAGACGATACCGGGTGTGTCCCACTCAAACCGGCTCGGGTCGGTCCTACTGGAGAGAAAGGGTGCTCTTTGATCCGATCTCTCTCACCGCCTCCTCCCTTCCTGCCGGCCCGTCATTGTTCTGCTTTCTGCTGTGTTGGTTCCCTCTGTTTCCTCTCACAATCATCTTTTAAGTCCTACAATGACAAACAAAAAGAGAGAGAGATTCAGGAGAAAACATAGAACCTGTTTAGTTGGCATGCACACTGACAAACAACTGGGTGCAACAACACGGAGATGTTGTGAAAAAACACACGGCATGTGGAAAAAGTGAATTACTGTACTGCAGTCGAACAGTGAGAAATATGTTTTTTTTTCTCATATCCTGGAGCAAATATTTAACACATGCATGGTTGGGGCCGTAATTAATAGAATAACAGTCTGTGTGAGCGCAGGTAAGTGGGGTACGACTGCTTTTGGGGCGGTGCACAAACCGCAGGTGCCCTAATTTTTGTAACCCCTCTGGTCGAAAGCACAGACGGCTCACAGTTCCCCTTTACTGGCAATCTGCTGCAACGTTATGCTGAGACACACACACACACACACACGATGTGACCTGCAAACATGTTAGTGCTGTTCTCTTCTATCTTGACAATCTGCCAAATGTCTTCTTTTTGTATTACACTCAATACATTAAGGATCACACACAACTAAAGTGCAGTAAATCTGATTTAAAAATGGCAGTGATCCCTCCGCTTTGTATTTACCTGGACTCATCTGAGCACTTTACCGGTATATCTTTGCACACATATGTCCCGGCACACAAAACCAGGTAAACTTTAACACATTCCTTTTGTGTAATTGTAGAGTTTTACTTCTTTGTCTTCTTCAGCTTTCTAATCACATTTCCTCATCGTGCTGTTCTTGAAATCTGCCCCAACACAAATTCCAAATGTCTAGTTTGGATATTTTAGGCATCAACTTATTACATTTTCTTATACAACTTTAATTTAATGTATATCTTACATTAGTCACACATTTATTTTCTCTGCTTTTGAATGGGTTGGTGTTTTTTTCCCCCTCCTTATACATATTTTAAATATTTTTCTTACTCTCCTGTTTGGTCCTTGACGCTCGATGAATCTGACCGTGAAGCACTCTAAGTTTGCATGTAATCAAATATGCTATAAACATAATTGCATTACCTCAATAAAATAAATGCCAACATCGATGACGTTTTACAAACACAATGTTGGATATTTCCCTGAGTCGAATTCTCCTCTTTTGCAGCAAGAATTGTCTAAAAAGCAATCATTTTTTATATACAAAAAAAAGAGTTTGACATCCACCCCCTTCAGCTGCAGCTCTCTGAGTGCTGCTCTGTGCCTTCAGCCATTTTCTGTCCGGCATGAGGAGGCTTCACTGAGGCTGCACTGCTCCTGAAAGGAAGCCTCCTGGAACCAGTTTAGCCTGAAAGAACACGACACGGAGAAAAGGACTCGTGTGGACACTGTACACGTCTGCGCTAATGACACCATGCTTCAGTTTTTCCTCATCAGAAGAACTCAGGTGCATGGCTACAGTGGTCACAACAAAATGGCCGACTTGCATCTTGAAGGATAACTTATACATGTTTAAATAAACATCAGGGGGGGGGGGGAATTAAAATGCAGAGGATCTGGTTTCACCTGCATTTGTAGATTTCATCTGACTTGTTTAAGGATTATTGTGAAGAACCATATTTTTTAGAAGAGTATGATGATCAAATAAAGGTCAGAGGTCATTTAAAACTGCCTCTTTCACAGGTGTGAAAAAAGATTTTAAATATTTATATACAAGTTTTCCTTTTCCTTTCTTTGTTTTCACGTTTGTTGAAGAAAATTCACAATTTCATGATGCACTTTTGTTCAGCAGGTAAAGACTCAGTCAGTGAAAGTCTTCTCTGTTAGTTATGATGAAGGTTTGGACATGATCTTTTTCAACTTTAAAGCCCTTCTAAAAATGTCTTCAGTTGAGATTTTGTGACTTATGACGGTGAAACTGCTGCCGTTGAATGACATGTGAGAGACACTGATTATTGGCATCAAAACTATTTAATTTAAAAGAATTCAATCAAAGTAATCAGCAGCTTCAATCCACAAATACATACTAACAGTACAAGCCTCGAAAAAAAACTCCATAAGAGTTTAGAAAAAGATTTTACTGGAAGAGTTTAACATTATTTCTCTTTGTTTTCATCCGTGGTCAAATATACTTTAGACAAGATTTGTTCCTAGCTGAGAGATTAAATGTTTAAGTTCTCTTTAATTTCTCACAATTAGGCAAGTTTTAAGCATTTCATGTGAAACACAGTAGTCAGTATTCACAGTAGAAACACAGTGTTTCTAAAGCTTTAGTATAGAGGTAAAAAAAACACATCCCAAAGTTGCAGAGTGCATGAACCCTCACACACACACACACCGATATTCAGTCTCTCTCTCTCTGTATCATTCAAACACACACACACACACACACACACACACACACACACACACACACACACACACACACACACACACACACACACACACACACACACAGTCCATTAAAATTGTTTACCGTACCAATTTAGCCGCAGCCACTCCAAATGAGGGTTGGAGGAAGAGTGAGCTGCAGGTCAGGAGGACTAAACATGCAGTTTGAGACGGCGTAACATTGTTGTTGAGCAAAAGTTATTTTGTATTTTATTTTTGTCTCTGAGTGAACCAAATATGTTGAATTAAATAGATGGATTGGAAGAAGGGAATTCAATGAAATGATTTGTATGTTTGCAAAATATTTTGCTTTTTTGCTTTTAATTTGTACTCATTTATAGTACAAAGTAAATAGTTATATTTTTAAAGCTCAGTATCACAAATCACATATTTGTTTAAAGCAGCTTTATATCTGCACAACTCCGTCCTCCGACACTCCAACTGTGAGTCTTTCCTTGTTCCTGACTCAGAGTTATTTACCATCTTCATTTAGACGACAGCTACATGAATACAGTGGAATGATTTTAACGACAATCACAGCAAATATATTGACAAAACAACAGAAAAATGCAGATTTTAGAGATTTTTTTGTTATTGTATGGTTAGTTACACGCTTTTTTTGCATCTGACCCTTATCCATGCTGTAAATGAGAGAAACATTTTAAACTGCTGCAGCATTATAGCAGCTTTAAGTTTGTATTGTTAAGTCAGTGCAGGACTCGTTTATAAGGTGTGGTGGTATTGATCAATTTATATTCAGTTTTATAATTTTTTTATCCCAAATCATATTTGTTTCTATATTATCTCAAACAGTTTCCTCCCTGATCTTTGCTTTTTAGTTTTATACCTCTATATTATATATAATAGAGAAGATAAAAGGACTTGAAACACACTAAAGGGCCAGAAAAGGTTAAAACACCCTGAAATAAACCCTTCAGCAAACTTTATTTTCAAATTTAACTACATCCAGAGTAAACATGTACACTTGACTTTGAAAGTGTGTCTTTTAGTGTGTTTTTCAAAATTCTTGTATTGCCTTTATGGGTCTCAACATTCAGAAACTGCCTGTGATACTGTGTCGGTCTCAATTTGTTGAAACACACACATTTACAGTCACAATTTTACCTCCAGTCTTCGTTTCTTAAATTGTGTGTGTGTAGAAAGGCATCTGACTAATACCATAATTGCAGATTAAAGCAGATTAATCCTACATTTCTGTTACATATCATCACTACAGACTGTAAAAGATAATGCAGAACTGATTATTATTAGAGGATCATAAATGAACCGGCGAGTTGGGAAAAGAACGTTTATTTTATCACTCACTTCAGATAATATGTATCAAAATAAATTAACAGTTAATATTTGATGAAACACTGTGAATTATACTGCTTTCCCAGTGATCTTGACACAGAGTTTGTTAAATTTAGTCCACACACACACACACACACACACACACACACACACACACACACACACACACACACACACACACTCTCACATTTTATTATTTTTATATTTTGTTTGCTGTTTTGGAATCAAACAAAAAATGAGCCATCATATATTAAAGTGTATTTAAAGTTGCAAATATGTTGTTACATGTTGAAAAGGAAGAAACTCTGCAGAATTGTTTTGATGCATTATTCAATTAAATGTAAAATAGAAACGAACAAAGCTCCCCTGGTATTAAACGGATGATTTCATCAACACAGTCTGGTGTAAATTACTTCACATCTTTTCTATATTTACCTCCCTAACATGTGACATGTGTGTGTGTGTGTGTGTGTGTGTGGTGTTGGGATGCCACACACTCTGTCTGAGTCATTTTTAACATCAGTTTATGCACAAACTACTTGAGAGGCTTTTTGCTTATGAATTTGTTTCAGAACCGATTGTGTAAATCCAAAAAGCACACAGTTTCCTAAAATAACTGG